>JUFY01023023.1:0-24971 GCA_001855655.1 Leptopilina clavipes | reverse complement strand
AATTTATATATTTGACTCAGAGTCAATTAAGTTATTTTTTGTTTTTAATAAATTTTATATTTGATTCAAAAGAGAAATTTTATTTGCGCCAAAAAAAAATTTATTTATTCTAAATAAATTTTTAAATTTGATTTAAAAGTAAAAATTTTATTTGCACCAAAAAACTAATTTATTTGTTTCAAATAAATTTGATATTTGATTCAAAAGAAAAATTTTATTTGCGCCAAAAGAAATAATTTATTTGTTCTAAATAAATTTTTATATTTGATTCAAAAGAAAAATTTTATTTGCCCTTAATTAATCAATAAATACCTATTTGAAAATTAATTTCGATTGAAAAAGTTTTTAATTGAAAAAGAATTATAATTATAAATAATTAAATAATCAAAAAAAAATAATTAAATAAAAAATTAAAAAAAATTTTTTTTAACGCTTTATGTAGCAGTAAAAGCAAAAGGAGTTTTTGTTTAAGCTCGAGTCCTCAATTTTCGCAGTTTTTTTCAAACAAAAATTTCTTGTTCAGTTGTCAAAAAGAGACACAAGTGGGCAAAGAAAGTCTTGGGGAAAAAAAAGAAAGAAAATAAGAAGAATTTTTATTTAACTCACCTGAGGGCACATTTTGCATTGGTACTTTCGCGGAGGATGATTATGTGGTCCTCCAAGATGTGGATTCAGGTGTGATGGATGTGAGGGTTTAACAGTCAAAGGTTGAGGTACCACGAGAAGACTCGCAGGAGGACTTCCGCTACTACTTCCGCCCGCTCCACGATATTGATCGTCTCCTAAAAACAAAAAATGCAAAAAGAACTATGAATAAACTATGTGGAAACTAGGCAGAAACTCGGTAGGGTCTTTGTAAAAACTAGGTAGGAACTATGTAGAAACTGGCCATTAACTTTTTAGGAACTAGGTAAAAATTAGGCAGAATTTGAGTAGGATCTGTTTAAAAACTAGGTTGGAACTATGTAGAAACTGGTCATTAACTATGTGGAAACTAGGTGAAAATTAGGCAGAAACTGGGCAGGAACTGTGTAAAAACTGGATAGGAACTATGTCGAAACTGGCCATTAACTATGTGGAAACTAGGTGAAAATTAGGCAGAAACTGGGCAAGATCTGTGTAGAAACTGGGCAGGATTTCTGTAAATACTAGGTAGGAACTATGTAGAAGCTGGCCATGAACTATGTGGAAACTAGGTGAAAATTAGACAGAAACTGAGTAGGATCTGATTAAAAACTAGGTTTGTACTATGTAGAAACTGGCCATTAACTATGTGGAAACTAGGTGAAAATTAGGCAGAAACTGGACAGGATCTGTGTAGAAACTGGGTAGGATGTCTGTAAAAACTAGGTAGGAACTATGTAGAAACTGGCCAGGAACTATGTGGAAACTAGGTGAAAATTAGGCAGAAACTGGACAGGATCTGTGTAGAAACTAAGTAGGATTTCTGTAAAAACTAGGTAGGAACTATGTAGAAACTGGCCATGAACTGTGTGGAAACTAGGTATGATCTGTTTAAAAACTAGGTAGGAACTATGTAGAAAGTAGTTATAATAAATATTGATTCAAGGTGGCTTAAAAATAAATATAATAAATAATTGAAAGTTAACGAATTTGTTAAGAATGTTTAAACATTAAAGTTTAAACATTCTTATCTATGTATATATGTAAAATTATTAAATTATATATACATAATAATATTATATTCAGGATAGAAAAAAAAATTTGACCTGAAAAATCTGTAAATCTGTTGTTTCATGATTAAGATCTTCCTTTTTCGCATTACAGGTGGGTTTACATTCTTCCCATATGGGCTCTGGGAGTACTTCGGTTGATTAAGGGGTTTAAGAACACTAACGAGGGAACGAGCGCTGTCTCTCCCTCTCTCTATCTCTCTATGGTATATATATATATATGTATACAGTCGTGCATTGAACGTCGTACATGTGCCGGCTGCTGTTTCTGGCTCCTGGTAATACACGATCGCATATAATATGTAAATGATAATTATCGGGTTCAAGCGCACTGGAATGATCAATTAGCTTGTGCCGCGAGATGAGAGAGAGAGAGAGAGAGACGGAGATATATAAATATCGTCACAATAATAATAATAATAGGAAAAATTAATTTTTTTATATATTAAATTTTTGAATTTAGGAAAACTATCGAGTGCCCGATCAGAGCCATATTTGGGGTTTCGATGGGGAATACTATTAGTCAACTGACATTGAAAAATAATTTCAAAAAACATTATTTTTTTCAAGCTAGGAAAACTGGCGAGGTCCCGACCAGAGCCCTATTTGGGGTTTCGATGGGGAATACTATCAGTCAAAGTCCTGACATATTGGAAAATAATTTAGAAAAACTGTTAGTTATCCAAGTTAGAAAAACTGGTGAGGCCCCGACCAGAAACCTCGCGTGTAAAAACTCTATTTGGGGTTTTGGTCGGGAATTCTAGTCACAGCCCCAAAAATAAATAGAAAATTCTGGCAACAGGAATATAAAGATTGCTTCTAGTTAATTAATTTTTTTTTGCGACAAAAAGTTATTTTGAAAACAGTACATTTTTTGTCAATCTAGGAAAACTGTCTAGGCCCCGACCAAGACAGTTGGTCCTGTTTATCCTATTTAAAATAGGATAAATTGGGTCCATTTCTACAGAGGGGATTTAGACTATATAAATGATGAAAGCGAAGATACTTTTAAATAATATTCTAACGTTTTTTTCAATCTAGGAAAACTGTCCAAGCCCCGACCAAGTTTCTATTTAAGAGAAGACGTTCAAATTAGGTCAATTTCTGCACGGGAGGAATATATAACAATAAATAAAACTCATGAATGGCAGAATGTCGTTAAAAGAAAAAATAACGAAACCGACTTTTTTTCTGAACGAAGCGAAACGTTTATTTAAATTAGGAAATAAATAATAAATATATAAAAATGCACGTATTTATTATAATTGTATGCGTTTGTCGTCAAAGTTAATGCTGTGTGTCTCTGTGCAAGAGATATAGAAATGTGGAAGTGTTGCTTGAGAGTTGAGAGGTGGCAGGAGATTGAGGATAAAAGGGGGACGATAGAGGTGAAACCAACCACTGACGCAACACTCTGTACAAGGGGCAAGGATCCCTGTAATTTGCAAGGACGCTTGTCAATATGACCGTCATAAGAGACACGTTCTCTATACATATATATACATAAAGTATATACATTAATATCGGTCGACGTGTCAGCAATGTGCCTCGTGATTTCGTTCTAGACATTCCCCCCTCCCATTTTTTAATTCAGGTAATTAAAAAATATGAGTAAATTTTTTACCTTTTTCTTAATTTCGTGTTTAGTGAACAAAAATAAACAAGAACTATGTGGAAACTAGGTGAAAATTAGGCAGAAACTAGGTAGGTCCTGTCCAAAAACTGGGTAAGAACTATGTGAAAACTAGGAGAAAATTAGTCAGAAACTGATTAGGATTTATGTGAAAACTAGGTTGAAACTATGTAGAAACTGGCTATAAACTATGTGGAAACTAGGTGAAAATTAGGCAGAAACTGAGTAGGATCTATGTAAAAAGTAGGTAGGAACTATGTAAAAACTGGCTGTGAACTATGTGGAAACTAGGTAGGATCTGTGTAAAAACTAGGTTGGAACTATGTGGAAACTAGGTAAAAATTAGGCAGAAACTGAGTTGGAACTGTGTAAAAACTAGGTAGGAACTATGTAGAAACTGGCTATGAACTATATGGAAACTAGGTGAAAATTAGGCAGAAACTGAGTAGGATCTATGTAAAAACTAGGTAGGAACTATGTAAAAACTAGGTAGGAACTATATAAAAACTGGCTATGAACTATGTGGAAACTAGGTAGGATCTGTGTAAAAACTAGGTTGGAACTATGTAGAAACTGGCTGTAAACTATGTGGAAACTAGGTAAAAATTAGGCAGAAACTGAGTTGGAACTGTGTAAAAACTAGGTAGGAACTATGTAGAAACTGGCTATGAACTATGTGGAAACTAGGTAGGATCTGTGTAAAAACTACATTGGAACTATGTAGAAACTAAATATAAACTATGTGGAAACTAGGTGAAAATTAGTCAAAAACTGATTAGGATTTATGTGAAAACTAGGTTGGAACTATGTAGAAACTGGCTATGGACTATGTGGAAACTAGGTAGGATCTGTGTAAAAACTAGGTTGGAACTATGTAGAAACTGGCTAAGAACTGTGTAGGAACTAGGTAAAAACTAGGAAGGAACTATTATAATAACTACCAGTGCAAAAATTAATCCAAATAGGGCTCTACTAAGGGCTCAACTAGTTTTCCCAGTTTCCTGCAAGTTCCTTGTTAGAACCCTATTTAAAATAGCGCAAAAAAATGGAGTCATTTTCAGCACGAGATGAAAAATAATAAATAATAGATTATGAGATAAAAAAAAGAGAATGAATTGGAAGAAAAAAGAAATTAGAGCTAATTGTCATAAAATTAGTCAACATTCACTTGAAAAAGGTTTCTTTCTGCTTTTTTTCTCACTGTTATCTCTTCCCAACACTTTTTTTCCCAGTTTTATAATTTCCTTATTAATGAAACGACTGACAGGAATCAGTGGCACTTTTGCTGTTCATTCTCGACCATGTGGTGCTTTTTTCACTGCCTCTTCTCTCTCTCTCTCTTTTACTCTTTGCACAATTTCTTTAATTTCTTTTTATTTACAAGATTCCGTCCCCTATGAATTTTAATTTCTCCTTGAAAATCAATTTTTTAGCCAACGAAATTTTTTAAAACGTAAAATAATAAAATATGAAAAATATAACAAAGAAAAAATAATAATAATAAAAATAGAATAGAATTCACGTTACAATTTGCGCAAGACTTGGAAAAATATTATGTAGAAATTTTTCCTATTTACCAGCAGCCAAATATTTTTATAATATCTGCAAACCTTATTCCAAGCTATAAAAAACACGAGAGAGAGAGAGAGAGAAAAAAAAATGTTTACCTCGCGAAATAAGAAAGGCGAAAAATAATGAAAGATAAGAAGCAAAAAAAAAATGCTCACAACTTTAAGAGTGAGACATTAATAGATTCCAGAAAATACAGTAATTATTCGTTATTCGAGTAAGAAGAGGAAAAAAAAAAAAAAAAAAGAGAGAGAGAGAGAGAAAAATGGGTTATACGACTTGGTGAAACGGGAAGTGAGGCGTAAAAAGTACCGTCGTCGAAAGTCACTGTACAGTTTTGTAAGTGGCAGTAGAAGGAAGCCTTGAAAGTAACCACCTGTAAGCCGGAGCCAGAGAGAGAGAGAGAGAGAGAGAGATAAACGCGTATCTATGTAACGTGAAATGTACGCAATCGTAAATCGTCGCTCCTATTATCTAAATCGATAAATATACATACACATAGACACGAAATCGAGCGTGAGTCAATTAACCAGTTCTTTCTGTTTCTCAAACAGGACAGACACAATCTTACGCACACTGTATGTGTATATATATATAAAATATACAAATAGTTTTTATATATTATATAGTAGCTGCTATTATACACACAAAGAGAATCGTGTAATTCAAGTGATGGTCGTAAGAATGAAAATCAGTCACGGTTCACATAAATTTTCTTATGCGTTATCAAACACAACAAGAAGGGATCAAGTTCGCATGATCGATCATTCGGAAATTGATTTTCCGATCGCTTTACCACACACACGCACTCGACGCAACTTTGGGACACATTTCAAAAAAAGATCAATATTTTCTTTTCACGAAACTACCCAAGATGTTTTTTATTACTATTGAGTATTTTTTTTCACATGTTTGGATTTTTTTTATTTCATTTTTATTGATGTGTTTCAATTACAAGTTTGGTCGGGGCCTGGCTAGTTTTCCTAGATTGAAAAAAACTTTAAGATATTATCAATAATTATTATTTTTCATCATATAATCAAAATCGCCAGCAGAAAATGACCTAATTTAATCTATTTCAAATGAAACCTTAGTCGGGGCCTGGACAGTTTTCCTAGATTGCAAAAAAAACGTTAAGATACTATCAAAAATTATTATTTTTCATTGTATAGTCAAAATCGCCAGCAGAAGATGACCTAATTTGACCTATTTCAAATGAAACCTTTGTTCGGGGCCTGGCCAGTTTTCCTAGATTGAAAGAAAACGTTAAGATGTTATCAAAAATTATTATTTTTCATCGTATAGTCAAAATCGCCAGCAGAAGATGACCTAATTTGACCTATTTCAAATGAATCCTTGGTCGGGGCCTGGCCAGTTTTCCTAGATTGCAAAAAAACGTTAAGATACTATCAAAAATTATTATTTTTCATTGTATAGTCAAAATTACCTTCAGAAGTTAACCTAATTTGCCCCTATTTCAAATAAGGCTCTTCTCGGGGCCTGGCCAGTTTTCCTAGATTGAAGAAACGTTACAATATTATTCGAAATTATCACTTTTCTTCGTATAATCAAAATACCCGGGCAAAAATTGACATAATTTGTCATATTATAAGTAGGAGTCTGGTCGGGACCTGGACAGTTTTCCTTGATTGAAAAAAAACATTGCAATATTAATCAAAGTTAGCAATTTTTCTTGTAGAGAAAAAATACCCGTTCAGAAATTGACCGTTTTTGGTTATATTTACGATATGACTTTGATCGGGGCCTGGCTAGTTTTCCTAGATTGGAAAAAATTGAATAACAAAAAAAATAATTTTTTAAAACTACTTTTCAATTTCAGGGCTTTGACTAGAATTCCCTATACCGAAACACAAGAAACAAGATATCCACACAGGGCTCTAGTCGGGGCCTCGCTAGTTTTCTTAGTTTCAAAAATATATTTAAATATATTAACAACTATAATTGCATTTTTTACTAGACCAGTGTTTTCATATTTTTTTAATTAATAATAATTAGTTCTTAAAAAACATTATTGTCTGACTAAAAACTAATAGGGAAAACTGGACAAGACCCGATTTCAATTCAGGGATGAGAAGAGGGAGAAATTTGACGAGAGTGACATTTTCATACATTTATGAAAAAAAAGAGTAAATAATATGAGAAAATTTGACGTGACTAATAAAATAGCAGTTAGTAAAAGGCGACAAAAGCGTGTTAAACGCATCAAAACAACAAGAGGCATGATACGCACGCAAAATAAAAAAAGAGAGACAGTGGTTTTGAGAGAGTAAAGAGGATGACGTCATCTGTCATTAATGTTCAACTCGGTGGATGCCAGTAGTGTGAAAACCGCACTGTTATTACAAACACAAGCCTGTGTTTTCAACTTGGACTTTATATATTCACATACATCGAATATATATATATATATATATATATATATGTATCCAATGCCTGAGTTCCGGACCCTCGCGCAACTTTTTTTTTTCATGTTTTGCCTTCCACCGGAATTCACACTTCTATCACTTCATCAAAAAATTTTTTTTCTTTTTTTTTAAATGTGTATATTTAGCCTTACGCAATGCACGAAACATTTTTCTATGAGATTTTTTTCCCTGTTCATTTTTCAGTTCCATGCACCGCCCCACCCTCACTCTCTCTGACTTTATTTTTTTTTGCGTTTTTAAGTCTCTCGAGTGATTCTCGTAATTTTTAATTTTGTCTTTGTCCAAATGAAGCGATGAATTATTGTTTCAATTTGAATCGGATAAAGATATTAGTAACAGTGGGTAATGAATACTGTAAATACTGTATTCTAGAAGTATTTACTAGTATACATATAATACTTTCTACAGAAAATACATTCAATACCTTCTGCAGTAAATACTTTCCATACTTTTTGCAGTAAATACTTTTTGCAGTAAATACTTTCTACAGTAAATACATTCAATATTTTCTACAGTATATAATTTGAATACCTTTTACAGTAAATACCTTCTACAGAAAATACTTTCCATACTTTTTGCAGTAAATACTTTCTACGGTAAATACATTCAATACTTTATACAGTAAATACTTTTAATACTTTTTACAGTAAATACATTCAATATTTTCTACAGTATATAATTTGAATACCTTTTACAGTAAATACCTTCTACAGAAAATACTTTCCATACTTTTTGCAGTAAATACATTCAATACTTTATACAGTAAATACTGTATACATTAAATACTTTCTACAGTAAATAATTCCAATACTTCCTACAGTAAATACTTTCAATACTTTTTACAGTAAATACTGTATACAGTAAATTCTTCCAATACTTTTTACAGTAAATACTTTCTACAGAAAATACTTTCCATACTTTTTGCAGTAAATACTTTCCACTGTAAATACTTACAATACCTTCAATACTTTCTACAGTAAATACTTTTAGTACTTCTAAGTAAATATTACATACATTAAATACTTTCAATACTTTCTACTGTCAATAAAAGTACTTTCTACAGTAAATACTTCCCATACTTTTTACAGTAAATACATTTAATACTTTTTACAGTGAATACTTTCAATACTTTTTACAGTAAATACATTTAATACTTTTTACGGTAAATACTTCCAATACTTTTTGCAGTAGATACATTTAATACTTTTTACGGTAAATACTTCCAATACTTTTTACAGTAAATACTGTATACAGTGAATATTTTCAATACTTTCTACTGTAAATACCTTTTACAGTAAATTTATAGTATTTACTGTATAAAATACTAAAAAATTACAGTATATTTATTATATAAAATATATTGAAAACTTTGTACAGTAAATACTGTAATTCTTTGGTATTTCTTACAGTAAATACACTAATTTTCTAGTATTTTAATACAATAAATACTGGATTGTTGAATCACATATATATTATATTTACAGATATTTATATATACATTCTATTTTGAAATTGAATAGACTTAAGAGACGTTCGATTGTCAGGGTCAGGACTTTTAAATGACTTCCAAATTCGCCTAATATACCGGTTTCCTATATTAAAGCAATGAAAAAGAAGAGAGAAAGAAAAAAAAATCGAGGAAAGAATGAAAAAAAGAAACAACCAAAAATATATACACTCACCGCAAGTCCAAATTATAGACATAATATAATTTATTCTATTAAACATCAATTTGCCGACTTTTGGGAATTTATTACAAAAAAAGCAAAAGAGAGAGAGAGAAAAAAAACTTGGAGAAAAATATCGCGTAATCTTTAAATGCTTGTCCTTTCTATATTTATCTCTCGGAAATGCATCTATTTTATTAAATTCAAGGACAAAACTTTTAATTTCATTTTACTTAAAAAAAAAAAATACATATTTTAAAAAAAACTTTATTCTTTACTTCAAAATAATTAATTCTTTTTGAATATTCTTTGCTGCAAAATAATTAATTTCTTTAAAAATTTATCCTTTGCTTCAAAATAATTAACTTTTTTTAAATTATTCTTTGCTTCAAAATAATTAATTTATTTTTAAATTATAAAAATAATTTTTCATTTTTTTTTTATTTTTCTAATTTAAAAAAAAAATAATTAATTCTTTTTAATATTCTTTGCTGCAAAATAATTAATTTCTTTAAAAATTTATCCTTTGCTTCAAAATAATAAATTTATTTTTGAATTTATCCTTTGCTTCAAAATAATTAATTTTCTTTTTAAATTATAAAAACAATTCTTCGTTTTTCATTATTTTCTGATTTTTCTAATTAAAAAAAAATAGAAAAGAAAAATTGAATACAAAGTGTAAAAATTAATAAATTTTACAACATGTAAAATTGTTTTAAAAAAAAAATATATATGCAAATTTTGAAAAATCAAAAAACTGGGGAAAATTTTGGAAATAGAAGAAAAAAAAATTAAATAAAAAGCAGAGGGAATATTGCTGAGAATATTCCGTATTAAAAAAATGTTTCAAAAAAAAAAAAAAAAAAAAAAAAAAAAAAAACGTCGCGGACTTGGGTGCTGTGTGGATAATTTGATGATCGTGGGAATTTGACAATTATTTTCATTGTGAAGATAAAATTGTTTTTCCACTGCGTCATCCATATGGCTCAATCTAGTTATACATATATATATATATATATATATATATATACTAGTGCAAATATTATACGCACACATTAAAGTGTATATGTGTGTACAGAGACGCTATAATTTGCGAGAATCCGTTGACTTTTATCAGACCAAAGAATCGCTACTGATAGTAGAGAGAGAGAGAGAGAGAGAGAGAGAGAGCAAGCCGCGATCTTTCAAAGAGGGATGTCTTCCGTTTTTTTCGATTCGCTATCTATTACTGAGAATTTATCCCGCACTGTTCTTAATTGAATCTTCTCTCGACTAAAATCACCACTCCTTTAATATTCTCAATTGCCCCCCCCCCCCCACCCCGATCTCTAATTATTATTTTTTTCCTTATTCAATTTTTTTGAATAAAAATATTGTTCTGCCTTTCGTTATTGAGTTTTTTTTAGTATTTTAGTGATTATCTATTGATTGGCTCAACTATTGAGTGACTCAACTATTGATTGATTCAACTATTGATTATTTTGACTATTGATTGACTCGACTATTAAATGAGTCAAATCTGAATTGATTTGACTATTGATTATTTTAACTATTGAGTATTTTAAATAATGATTATTTTAACTATTGATTATTTTAACTATTGATTATTTTAACTATTGAGTATTTTAACTATTGATTATTTTAACTATTAATTATTTTAACTATTGATTGATTCAACTATTGATTGAGTCAAATCTGAATTGATTTGACAATTGATTATTTTAACTATTGATTGATTCAACTATTGATTATTTTAACTATTGATTATTTTAACTATTGATTGATTCAACTATTGATTATTTTAACTATTGATTGATTCAACTATTGATTATTTTAACTATTGATTGATTCGACTATTAAATGAGTCAAATCTGAATTGATTTGACTATTGATTATTTTAACTAATGATTGATTCAACTATTGATTATCTTAACTATTGATTGATTCAACTATTGATTATTTTAACTATTGATTGATTCAACTATTGATTAATTTAACTATTGATTGATTCTACTATTCATTGACTAAACTATTGACTGACTCGACTGTTGAGTGACTCAACTATTGATTGACTCGTCTATTGATTGACTCGTCGATTGAGTGACTCAACTATTAATTGACTCGCCTATTGACTGACATGACTATTAATTGATTTAAATATTAATTAACTTAATTATTAATTGATTCAACTATTCATTAAATTAACTATTGACAGACTCGAATATTGATTCATTCAACTATTACATAACTCGACTATTGATTGATTCAAACATGAAGTAACTCAACTATTGATTAACGTGATTATTTTATTAATTCAACTATTGATTGATTCGACTATTGAATGACTTAATTGTTAATTGACTCAACTATTGATTCATTCAACTATTGTTTGACTCTACTATTGAGTGACCTAACTATTAATTGACTCAAAGATTGGTTGACTTAACTATTAATTAACTCAATTATTAAATGAATCAACTATTGATTTATTTAACTATTGATTGACTTAACTATTGACTAATTCGTCTATTGCACGTAAAAAAGTATTTTAAATAAATAAATAAATAAATAAATAAATAAATAAATAAATAGATAGATAGATAGATAAATAGATAAATAAAAAATAGATAAATAGATAAAGAAATAAAGAAATAAAGAGATAAATAAATAAAAAGAAAAATAAATAAATATGAAAATAAATAGATAAATAAATAAATAAATAAATAAATAAATAGGTAAATAAATAAATATGTAAATAGATAGATAGATAAATAAATATATAAATAAATAAATATATAAAAAAATAAATAGATAAATAGATAAATAGATAAATAGATAAATAGATAAATAAAAAAATAAAGAAATAGATAAATTGATAAATTAATTGATTAATTAGTTAATTAACATTTTTTAACTGTCCCTTATTTATATACACATGTGTAATTAAAATACAGTAAAATTTTCATAAAGATAAAAATTAAAAAGTATATTTAAAATAAATAATCGATAAATTATTTGTTAAAGTTGTTTTAATTTTTAAACAAATGTCTGACGCAAAATATGAATTTTATTTGATTTTATTTTATCATTTTTATCATAGTTTAAACAAAAAAACTGAAAGGATGACTTGAAAGAAAAAAACTTGAAAACTGACAAGAAATTTTTAGAGATACTTTATCGTTTAAATTATTAAATATAAAAGAAATAAAAAAAACTTTGAAAACTCTATATAAAAACAGAGAGTTATACGAGAATTATATTTATATAACAAAAATTGTATTTAATTCAATTAAAAAATTTTTAATTTGCTGACACATTTGAAATATTGTGAAAATTCGCAAAAAAAGAAAAATCGTATAACAAATTTATTTTCAAATTAAACAAGAAATATAACATAAATTTTTTACTTTAATTAATAGAAATATTTTTAGAAAAAGAAAAAATTATTAAAAATTCTTAGAAATTAATTGATTAATTTAAAAATTCTCAGAAATTAATTAATTTGAAAATTCTCAGAAATTAATTAATTAATTTAAAAATTAATTTCTATATAGCATTTGTTACAATTTTTTAATTTTGTCATTATTTATGGATTATTTTTAAATTAGAAATTTTTTTTTCAAAGTTAATTTTTAAATAGCGATTTTTTTTTTATATAAAATTAATTATTCTCGAAAATGGTTTTTCCCCGCGGTGGAATAGTGAATTTGCATTGAGACCAAGAGAACAGTGTATGTGTGTGTGTGTGTGTGTGTTTACGTATATTTGTGGAATCCGCGTGGCACGTCGAGGAGATAAATTGATTTCCATAGTGACACGGAATGCGGGCATAATTATCACAAGTATGTTAACGAGTAGTTTGCACCGATTGCTTATTTTGTCCTTAACTCTCGGGTGGTTTTCATTATTCAAACTAATAGTTATATAAAAAATGCACCTAATAAAATGAAAATCCACTGTAGAAAGTGAAAAAAGAACAAAAATGAAAGAATTATCTACTAATCGCAAAAATAACAGAAAAAAAAAGTTTTAAGTCCACAATTTTGTCACATAATATTTTTATACATTTCATAAAGAAGAAATATCAGTATTTTCTATTCGCTATTTATTCGCTATTTATTCGCTATTTATTCGCTATTTCTATTCGCTATTTGCTATTCTATTCACTATTTAAATTTTTTTATTCTGTTCTATTGACTATTTTTTATATATAATAAAAATAAAAAATTATAATTTTATTATTTAATAAGTTATAATTAAAATAGAAAAAATTTTATAAATTATTCTCATTAATAAAGGAAAAATAATAAAATCAATACCAGAAAAATTGTTTTTTGTCAATTCGAAGTGTATTGAGTCAGTCAATAGTCAACTGAGTCACGTAATTTAGTAATCCGTAATCCGTCATAAATTCGTCATAATAACCGAGAAATAGTAAATAAATAAATAAATAAATAAATAAATAGTCAAATAAATAGGCAAATAAATAGGCAAATAAATAAATAAATAGGCAAATAAATAAATAAATAGGCAAATAAATAAAAATCAATCAAGAAATCAATAGTGAAATAAGTGAATCAATTGTTCGAGAAATTAAGTCAGTTGTAAATAAATTAATTAGGAGTTAAATATGTTAATTATTATAATTACGCAAGTGAATCAATAGCTAAAAATGCAATTTAATAGGTTAAAAAGTGAAACAATAGCTGAAAATGCGATTCAATAGCTAAAGAAGTAAATCAAAAGCTAAAGAAGTAAATCAATAGCTAAGAAAGTGCATCAGTGGTTGGAAAAGTGAGTCAATAGCTGAAGAAGTTAATCAAAAGCTTAAAAAAAGCACCAGTAATTGAAAAAGTGAGTCAATAGCTAAAGAAGTGAATCAAAAGTTAAAAAAAGTGAATCAATAGCTAAAGAAGTGAATAAAAAGCTAAAAAAGTGAATCAATAACTAAAAATACGATTCAATAGCTAAAGATGTGAATAAAAAGCTAAAAAAGTGAATCAATAGCTAAAAATACGATTCAATAGCTAAAGAAGTGTATCAAGAGCTAAAGAAGTAAATAAATAGCTAAAAAATTCATCAGTAGTTGAAAAAGTGAGTCAATAGCTAAGGAAGTGAATCAATAGTTAACAAAATTGAATCAATAGCTTAAAAAGTGCACCAGTAATTGAAAAAGTGAGTCAATAGCTAAAGAAGTGAATAAAAAGCTAAAAAAGTGAATCAATAGCTAAAAATACGATTCAATAGCTAAAGAAGTGAATCAAGAGATAAAGAAGTAAATCAATAATTAAAAAAAGTGCATCAGTAGTTGAAAAAGTGAGTCAATAGCTAAATATTAAATCAATAGATAAAAATGCGATTCAATAGCTAAACAAGTGAATCAAAAGTTAAAAAAATGAATCAATAGTTAAAAAAGTGAGTCAATAACTAAACAAGTAAATCAATAGAAAAAGCAGTGAGTCAATTGTTAAAAAAATAAATCTTTCGTTAGATAAATCAATCAATAGTTATATATATCAATTAATAGTTACATAAATAAATCAATAGTGAAAAAAGAAAGTCAATAGTTTTAAAAATAAATCAATAGTGCATGAGTTAATCAGAAATTAATCATTTTAATCAATAGTTACGCAAGTGAATCAATACAGTTAAAAGTGAATCAATTGCCTAAAGAAATTGAGTCAATAAATAGCAATTATTAAGTCAATCAATAGCAATTACAAATTAGTTAATAATTTCCCTAAGTCAATTTAAATAACATTTATATATAATTTATAAACTCACACTCAAAACTATCAAGTCATTCAATAGTCGATTTAACACTCGCAACTATTGAGTCATTCAATAGTCAATTTAACACTCGCAACTATTGAGTCATTCAATAGTCGATTTAACACTCGCAACTTTTGAGTCATTCAATAGTCGATTTAACACTCGCAACTATTGAGTCATTCAATAGTCGATTTAACACTCGCAACTACTGAGTCATTCAATAGTCGATTTAACACTCGCAACTATTGAGTCATTCCTATTCATTGACTACTCATACCAATAAATTTTTTGAATGCAGCACTAATTTTTTTCCACTTGAAAATATGCAGAACCTTGCTGGAATATATCAATAAGAGAAAAAAATATTTTAAAAAATTAGTTCAGTAACATTAAATTTCTTTGAAAAAATATTTTTCCGTCATCTTTGGCATTAAATTTCCCAGAGTTTTTATTCTTTTTTTTTTTATATAGAAAAGTGACAAATATTGACGATATTTCCCACATATATATATAAAATACGATCGGTACTATACAGGTATACAGGTATTATTTCTCTTTTCTCATCACCTTTTTCTTTCAATATTATTATTATTTTTTTTTTTGCAAATTTTTTTTTTCGTCCACCTATCGTCACAAACACGTGTTGGTCGTTTTATTCTCCATTTCTTCTTTGTCACCTCATCGACTATTTTCTTTTTTCCTGAGAGTTTTTTCTTTTTTTTTTCTCCTCTATATTTTTCTTTTTTCTTTTTTCTTTTTTTTTTCTTTTTCTTTTTTTTTTTGTTTCTTTTTCTCATCGTTTTCTCCTATCATCACACAACCACCTTCTCTCTACCATCAGTAATAGAGTCGGTAGGGGAGGGGGTATATGATGGCTTTACTGACTGTTACCTTGCAACCCCACCCCCTCCCCCTCTCAACCCTTTTCTCTTTTATTCCTCTCACCTTTTCGTTTCACCTCTGGTGGCTCTTTCGCGACAACGAGACCATTCAACTGGACACACAATATATGTATATGTATTATATAGTTTGCAGATCGATGGAACCAAGCTCATCTCTCTCTCACTCTCTCTCACTCATTCACTGTCTTTTTCTCTCTTGACAAACAACCAACGCGCGCGGACCACCACTGACATTTCTAGGAGTTATATATTTTGCATAATTCACTGTCCCGACTATGTTTTTTCTATATATATGTATATGTACTCCTGTTCCTCTTCTTCTCCTCTTTATAAAATATATATATACATGTATATATTATCTCGCGAAACTCAAACAAGTTGACCTCGGAATTTAAAAATAAATAGAAACGAAACACCGCGCGGGATAGGTCGCGGGCAAAACCAAATTTTTAAATGTCAAATTAACAATTCTAAAGACGAGAAATAAGACACAACAAAGTTTTAGGTTTTACACGTCTCGAAAATTTTACATACTTAAAGAAAGATTTTATCAATAGCAGCAAATATTTTTTCAATTAGAGGAACTATTGACTCAACTATAGAAAGTAAGAAAATTATTTGACTTAATTTGAAAATAAATGTAGCAATTTTTGAGTCAATTAGTCAATTTTTGAGTCAATAGTCAAACGACTATTGAGTCAAGTAGAACAACTATTGACTCAACTATTGAGTTAACTATTGAGTTAACTATTGAGTCTACTATTTATTCAATCTGCTTTTTAGTCAACTATTGAATCAAATATTGAATATAACAACTATTGAATTAACTATTGAGTTAACTATTGAGTCAACTATTGATTCAATCTGTTTTTCAGTCAATTTTTCAGTCTACTATTGATTTAATTTGATTTTTAATCAACTATTTAGTCTACTATTGATTTAATCGGTTTTCTTAGTTAACTATTGAGTCAAATATTGAATCAATCTGTTTTTTTAGTAGACTATTGAATCAACTATTGAGTCTACTATTGATATAATCGGTTTTTATAGTTAACTATTGAGTCAAATATTGAAGAAAAACAACTATTGAGTCTACTATTGAATCAATCTGTTTTTCACTCAACTATTCAGTCAAATATTGAGTCAACTATTGATTCAATCTGCTTTTCAGTCAATTTTTCAGTCTACTATTGATTTAAT
Organism: Leptopilina clavipes; assembly: GCA_001855655.1. NCBI lineage: Eukaryota > Metazoa > Arthropoda > Insecta > Hymenoptera > Figitidae > Leptopilina > Leptopilina clavipes. The sequence continues at coordinate 8,087 of JUFY01023023.1, read as the reverse complement.
TTGATTTTTAATCAACTATTTAGTCTACTATTGATTTAATCGGTTTTCTTTAGTTAACTATTGAGTCAAATATTGAATAAAAACAACTATTGAGTCAAATATTGAATAAAAACAACTATTGAGTCAAATATTGAATAAAAACAACTATTGAGTCTACTATTGAATCAATCTGTTTTTTAGTAGACTATTGAATCAACTATTGAGTCTACTATTGATATAATCGGTTTTATTTAGTTAACTATTGAGTCAAATATTGAATAAAAACAACTATTGAGTCTACTATTGAATCAATCTGTTTTTTAGTAGACTATTGAATCAACTATTGAGTCTACTATTGATATAATCGGTCTTTTTTAGTTAACTATTAAGTCAAATATTGAGTAGAACAACTATATTGACTCAACCATAGATCCTGCTATTGATTTAATTGGTTTTTTAGTTAACAATTGAGTCAAATATTGAGTAAAATAACTAATGAATCAACTATTGAGTCAAATATCAGGCAAAACAACTATTGAATCGAGTAGTGATTACACTAACTATTGACTAAACCTGCTATTGACTCAATCAGCAATTGAGTTATTTATTATCAAAAGAACTATTAAGTTAACTATTGAGTAAATACACTATTGATTAATCGACTATTGATTGACTCAAATAGAGTAAAAAATTGATCATGACTTAAATTATTGTGCCAACTGTTGAGTCTACTATTGAGTCTACTATTGAGTCTACTATTGAGTCTACTATTGAGTCTACTATTGAGTCTATTATTGATTTGTCAATTAGTCAATGATTTGGTTAATCAATAGTAGAATCAATAGTCTACTATTGATTAACCAAATCATTGACTAAACCAACTATTGAGTTATTAACTATGAAAAGAACTATTGACTCAACTATTAAGTAATACCACTATTGATTAAACAGAATATTAATGGAACTATTAATTAAAGAAACTATTACGTTTACTATTGATCTAACAAGCTATTGAGACTACTATTGATCTAAAAGGCTATTGAGTCAATTATTGATAAAGTAACCTTACAGCTTATTGATTCTATTAACTATTATTAACTATTATAACTTGGCTATTGATTGTACTATTGTTTAAACTATTGATTCAGTTAATTTTGTTGCTACTATTGAGTCAACTATTATTAACACCGCACTATTGATTAAATTGACTATTGATTGACTCAAATACAGTCAACTATTAATCACAACTAAACTATTGAACCAAAAATATTGATTTATCAACGGACAATCATTCGACTAATTAATTAACTCGACTATTGATTCAGCTATTGACTCATCTATTGATTAATTTTACCTAATAATGAAAAAATCTAGAAAAAATAAAATAATAACAAAATTAAATCTACAAAAATGTGAATAAAAAGGAAGAATAAATAATATAATAAATAAAAATAATATAAGTAATATAAATATAAATAATATACATAATATAATAAATATAAAAAATATAAATAAACAGTAAATTAAAATAATTGAAAAAAAGAAATATCGTTGTTAAAATTAGCAATAAAGGGATAAAATTAAAACAAATGGGGCAAAAAAAAAGAAAATATAAATATATAAATCGAGAGAAGAGGAAATAAATATAAAATGAAAAGAAGGAATAAGAAAAGAGAGGAAAAAAGAAGAAATAATGGATAAGAATAAAATGATAATGAAAATGCGCATATGCATTTAAGACAGAGTCGAGGACATTTCGTCTGATCGTATCAAAGGAATACCGCGCTCAGTTCTATGATGATGGCCGCGCATTAAAGTCATGCACCTGTTGTTGGCTCGAGTAACGCCGCGCGCCTCGCGTCCAACAGAGACGAAACATTTACACAAGCATCACACGCACTCTCGATTATATATATATATATATATATATATATATGTACACACAATGCTAAGATTCTGAAACCCTTTTGAGAGTCACTCTCATTCTGCGGCAGTATTTCATGTTTTTGCGTCGCCGGCAAACTTTACTGCCAATTAAAACGGTCTACAACCACTATACTACCCCCCTCAACCCCCCCTCGAACTTTTACTTACCCTTTCTGATTTCATTCCTCCCGCTCTTTTTTGATAAAATTTCAAATTCACTTGAATAAAAATACACTAAAAAAAAAATGAAGGTTTTTATTCTTTTATTGAGTTGAAAAATTTGTTTTATATTTTAGTAAATATTTTTTCTCTCAATTACAGAGATTTTGAAATTCAATTTCAAAATGAATTTGAAAGTTGAGTCATTCAATAGTTGAAAAAATTATTTGTCAACTAATTCAATAGCAAAATTATTCAATAGCTAAATTAAATGCTTTAATTGCTAAATCATTTAATAGTTGAATCAATCAATAGATAGATGAATCAATAGTTAAATCAATCAATAGTTAAATCAATCAATAGTCGAGTCAATCAATAGTTAAATCAATCAATAGTCGAGTCAATCAATAGTTGAGTCAATCAATAGTTGAGTCAATCAATAGTTGAGTCAGTCAATAGTCAAGTCAGTCAATAGTTGAGTCAGTCAATAGTTGAGTCAGTCAATAGTTAATTGAATTAATAGACGAGTCACTCAATAGTCGAATCAATCAATAGTTAAATCAATCAATAGTCGAGTCAATCAATAGTTGAGTCAGTCAATAGTTAATTGAATTAATAGTTGAGTCACTCAATAGTCGAATCAATCAATAGTTGAGTCATTCTATAGTTAATTCAATTAATAGGTGACTCATTCAACGGTAAAATCATTCAATAGTTAAATCAGTCAATAGTCGAGTCATTCAATAGTTTAAGCAACCAACAATTGAGTGAGTCAATAGTCGAGTGATTCAATAGTTAAGTCAATTGATAGTTAAATCAATCAATAGTTAAGATAGTTAATAGCTGAATCAATCAATAGTTGAATCAAGTAATAGATGAATTAATCAACGGTTAAATTAATTAAAAGATGAATTATTCAATAGTTTCATTAATTATTAGTTAAGTTAATCAATAGTTTATTCAGTGAATAATGTAATCAATAGTTAAATCACTTAATAGTTGAGTCAGTCAGTATTTAAGTCAATCAATAGTTGAGTCGATAAAATAGTTGAGTCACTTATTAGTTAAATTAATCAATAGCCAATCAATCAATAGTTGAATCAATAAAACAGTTGAGTCAATGAATAGTTGCATCAATCAATAATTGAATCATTTAATAGTTGAATCAATCAATAATTGAATGATTCAATAGTTGAATCAATCAATAATTGAATGATTCAATAGTTGAATCAATCAATAATTGAATCATTCAATAGTTGAATCAATCAATAATTGAATGATTCAATAGTTGAATCAATCAATAATTGAATCATTCAATAGTTTAGTCATTCACTAGTTGAGTCATTCAATAGTTGAGTCATTTAACAGTTGAGATATTCAATAGTTAAATAATTAAATACACAGTAATAATTTAATAAATACTGCTAAAATAATTTGTTTATAAAATTAATTTACAATAATTAATTCTTCTAAACTTATAATAAATCGCACACGTTGAAAAATGCGCATTAATATTTTATTCTACATAACAGTGAATAATATCCGATATATACGTTCACATATATATATATATATATATATATATATAATAAATTGTATTTAATCCGATGGAAATTATCGATTAAATAAAATTAAAAAAAAATAAACTTTTTAAAAGCATTAATTATTAAAATAATTACGAAAAACGTTATTCTCGACAATTGGAAAATCTAAACTAAATAAAAATTATTTAAACGACCAGCAATCATACTTTATTGGTTATATAATTTATTAATTAAACTTATATATGATTTGACGCTAGTTGAACTTTTTATCAGATTTTTCTAAATTGAGATTGAATTTAAAAATTTACATCAATTCTTTGACAAATTGTCACGATTTAACACGCAGGGGATATATGTGTATATATATTTATTGAAATGATCATTTTTTTATTAAAAACGAAATGCAGAGAAAAATAAAATAAAACTGCTGGTTGAATTTTTACTTCTATTTCTAGAACGAAAAAAAGCCAATTCTTGAAAATATTTTTGTTTCAGTAGGTTTTATTATTTATTCGTAAAGACCCAAAAAAACAAAGTAGTATAAATAAATAATTTTCAGAAGAAGAAAATTACATATCACAAGTACAAATATTTAGAACAAATAAAAAAAATTATTTTCGTCGACTATTGAGTGAATCAACTATTAATCAAATCAACTATTGGCTGACTTGACTATTGAGTGACTTAACTATTAATTAAATTAACTATTGACTGACTTGACTATTTACTGACTCAACTATTGACTGACTCAACTATTGATTGACTGGACTATTGAGTGACTCAACTATTTATTAAATTAACTACTGACTGACTCGACTATTGATTGACCCAACTATTGATTGACTCAACTATTTAGTGACTCATCTATTAATTAAATTCACTATTGACTGACTCAACTATTGATTGACTCAACTCTTAAGTGCGATTTTTCTATTGAGTAACTCAGCGATTTACCTATTGAAATAAACAATCAATTGATTTAATAATAAAATAATTCGAGATTTGCCTGTAACGATAAATAGCAAGCGAAGATAGTTTTTTTATTTTTATTTTTCTCTCTCTCTCTCTCTCTTTCTCTCGTTTCCCTTTCCTACCTGTCAAATTGCGTCATTTGCGTGACGTTCACGATGAATTCATCTCTTTCTCTCATTTTCGTGTATATGATTTAAAACCGAAACGCATCCCTGTTTCTGAAATAAGGACCCAAAATATGGGTCTCATTCATCACGCATCCAATATATATATGTATAAAAGAATTCATAACGAGATTCAACACACACACACACACACACACTCACATTAGTCTCCAATATACAAAAATCTCTTACGCAACCAAACTCCATTAATGCACAGATCGCATGATGCCCCAAAAAATCTTGCGGTGACTCTTATATACGCGCGGGTCCCAAAAAATATTTTTCTAGTCTCTCATTAAAGTCATTTCTCTATACCCATAATAGCTACTTAATGCTTTTTTTTCTCTCTCTCATCATCATCATCATTATCATCATCATTATTATTATTATCATCATCTTCGGCGCGATTTGAAAAATCATTAACTCGCTCGTTTTCAAATATATTAAACTTACGAAACAAAAAAAAAAATTTAATACTTTCAAAAAACTTTCCAAAATTAATAAATATAACAATTTCAGAAGTTGAAAAATTTAATTACAAAAAGTGTTTATAAAATGAAACAAGAAAGATAATTAAATGAAAAAAGAAAAAGAAAAAGAAAAAAGGAAAAGAAAAAAGAGAAAAGAAAAAAGAGAAAAAAAAGTGGTAATTACGTGAATTATTGAGTGTCTTGATTGGAGGCAATGAAGAGTCTAATTGGTAAAGTGATTTTGAAACTCCCCTCTCCCCTTTTTTCTCGAGGTAATATTTCGAACCTTTTGGAGGGTTTTTTTTCAATGATTTTTTAGTCATGAGGAATAATTCGTCACTCTCGAGGCATTTTTTGGGGGAATTTTCCTTCTCTCTCTCTCTCTCTCTCTCTCTCTCTTTTTCTTTCTCTCTCGTTTCTTCTGATCGTATAATTATCAGGTATGGGTGATTAATGATTTAAGTGTCTCGGGCAAAATTTACAAAAAAACCATTTGGAAAGACACTTCCTGTCAGTTATTTCCATTCACAGACTCTCTCTCTGAAAGATAATTCCGACAAGGAAGTGAAATAAATGGAAAATAAAATTATCTATTCACTCTCTTTGGAAATATATATTTCATCTTTCTTTGAATTCACCAAAAAAAATAGTTTCCGTAAAAAATAGTTTTGGCTTTCTCGAAATTTTCCAAATTAAAAAAAAAAAAAATTTTCAACCCCGGCGGGAATCGAACCCGAGTCTGGCGCGCATCGACTAAAATGGCGAAAAATCAGTGCCTTAACCAACTGAGCCAAATCGAATTTTCTTCTTGAAATTCGCCTGAAAAGTAAAAAACGCTCTAAAAACGACTCTAACTGCGGAAATTAATCGAAACAAAATTCCAAACAATTTTTTTTACCCCTTTTTTTGAATATTTACAAAATTTTTCACAATTTACGTCACAATTTATTTACTTTTTTATTTATTATTTATTATTTATTATTTATTTACTTTTTATTTTTTAGGAATCGATATAGAATTTAAAATGATAATAGTGAAATGGTTTTGATTAGTTTTTTAAATTTTTGACTCATGAAATTAATTTTGTTAATAATTAAAAAAGGGGGATATTTTTCAATACTTTGATATTAACTTAAATTTTACCATCAGTTTGATAATTCCCAAGGGAAAGCGTTTTGCCTCCAATTAAAAAAAAAATTTCAACCCTGTCGGGATTCGAACCCGAGTCTGGCGCGCATTAACTAAATTGGCGAAAAAACAGTGCCTTAACCAACTGAGCCAAATCGAATTTTCTTTTTGAAATTCACCTGAAAGGTAAAAAACGCTCTATAATCGACTCTAACAGTGGAAATTAATTGAAACAAATTCCAAACAATTTCTTTTTAACCCCTTTTGTGGAATATTTACATAATTTTTTAAATTTTATATATTTTTTATATTTTTTATATTTTTTATATTTTTTATATTATTGTATTTTGTTTATTGTTAATTTTTTTTATTGTATTTTTTTTATTTTTTCGAAATCAATGTAGAATTTCGAATGGGTTCAATTTTTTTTTTACCTAAGAATTACATTTTTCCATAAGTAAATTTTTTAATAAGGAAAATATTTTTATTTTTTAATTCTTCGATAGTAATTTAAATTTTTAATTATTAGCTTGCAAGGGAAAGCGTTTCCCGTTCAGGTAATCACTCGTGCCAGAACATTGGCAGTGAAAACACTTATGGAAACACACTTCACCTTTTACGAGCGCCTAGCTGACGATTACTCAATTCCTACTTTACAAAAAAAAACAGAGAAAAAAAAATTAAAGAGAGAAAGAGAAGAAATCACTGCCTAGGTCATTGCTTGACTCGACGTCAATGCAATCGAGGATCCTCCAAGTTGATCAAGAGTTCCTCAAATTATTCTTTCAATTTAGAATTTTTCCTAGAAATTTTTTTATTTAAAAATATATAAAGAAAAAAATATTATTTCGAAAAAGCCAAAAATATTTTTTACGGAAACTATTTTTTCTTTATATTTTTAAATATAAAAATGCCAAAACAATAAAGATAAAGAAAAGAGAAAAAAAGAGAAAAAAAACAGTGAAAAATATAAATTGGAAAAATGTAGAAACGTTCATAGAACAATTTAAAAGGAAAAAATAGAAAAAAACGTTTTTTTCAAATTCATGTGTAATGGCCGAGTGTATAGCGTCGCGACTTGCGACGCCAGGGGTCTAGGGTTCGATTCCCATTGGGGAAATTTTTTTCACCCCCTTTTTTTCTGCAAAAATGAAAATTATTTTTTGCCAAAGGAATGGAATTTAACGGGAAAATATCCACGCGTCCAAGAAGGAGAGACGAAAAAGAAGAAGAAGAAAAAAAGAAGAAAGAGAGACACTCGAGTGCGGGACCCGGTCGAATAATAAATTTGCATTCACACGTCTTTTTTGCTGGACTTGATTTCTCTCTCCCATTCGACCTAATCGGTGATCTTACGTCACAGATGCAAACTCGCAACCGGTTTTTGTTTAAGTCACTGACAAGTGGCTCGGACTTTTGACTCGTGTTTACTTTACGAGTACAAATCGACGTTCAATTTACATCACTGTGTGGCGTTGCCTTTAAAAAGCAAATCCGGATCGGATTTTTAACACGTCAAATACATATTATCAAAACATTAAAAGTTTAAAACAAAAATTATTTATTGTTATTCTATTTTTTCCATCAGAATATGATTATATTTTTAAATTGTAAAAATTTTTTCCCTGTTTATTTATTAATTTTTAATTAATATAATATAATATTAATTTTTAATTAATATTATATAATTAATATTATAATTAATATTATATTAAAAATTAATGTAATCTAATATAATATTAATT
>JUFY01023021.1:10030-22292 GCA_001855655.1 Leptopilina clavipes | reverse complement strand
TGCAAAAAATTAAAAGCATTGAACTTTAAAGTTGCCTTTAAAATACCAAGGAATGACGATCCTGGTCCATTACCATTTCCTTCACCATCCTGGAGTTGTAGAGATCATTCAAGTTTTCGCCCCTCCACTGCGACCATAATCGTAACTGATCGGTTATGGTATTGGTGAGCGTGCGATTTTCTATCTTGAATGAATCGTTAGCACACTATTAAATAACACAGATTATGGGTATATATTTTTACTACACATAATATATGAAATGACATATAAATATTCATTACTCATAAAAATTTAAATATAAATATTACTTTCCTATTATTATTATTGATGGTTTTACATGACAAAATGATGATGGCTAAATTCAGACGTTTAAATACAGAATTTTTGAGAAACGTAAAATTCGCACCTTTTTGAGTTGATTAATTATATTATATATAATATTTATCTTCCTATATTATATAAAGATGTCATCGCCGCCGCTGTTTCCAGAATCGAACATAACCTCAAAATTAGGTCTGAGGGCTGTAGTCTATTTAGCATAAGTCTAGATCAAAAGGCGAACATAACCTCAACATTAGGTCCATATTTAGCATACTTCTAGCTCAAGAGGTCAACATAACCTCAAAATTAGGTCTATATTTAGAATTACTACAGGTCAAGTGGCAAACATAACTTTTTTAGGAGATATTCTGAGCTATTATTTAATAAATTATAGGTTTATGATTGTTTTACCTTGATTAAAGGATTGTTTTTTTATTTTGTAAAATGAAAAATAATTTTTATTGAATATTTTAGATATAAGAAAAACTTAAAAATCATTATTTTGCATTAAAAAGTTAATCCTCTTCATGTATTTTCACTTTCAAAATGACAAACATAACTTTTTGCTTCTTAGGTACCTTTCTTCGCGTCGCGTCACAAATAATGCTACTACACTGCGGGCAAATAAATAATCATTTTTAAACAATATTTAATACATTAAATTTTTTATTGAAAATAAAATACTACCTTTACATTTGAACAAAATTTATAGATAATTTTTTGTCATATAGTTTAAATTTTAAACATTTTATTATAATTTAAGAAAAAAATATTAGTGATTTGAAACAAAAGTATTAGAAAATTTATGAAGTTTCAATCTAAGTATGTGAAGTATCAAATAAAATTTTTGAATAAATTTTAAACTAAATTTTTGTTCCTTAAAAGTTATTTATCAAGCTTAAAGTTTAAATTTAAATTTAAATAGTGACTAACATACTTTTCTATTCACACATTAGAGGTCCTTATTTCCGGTTTATTCTAACCTCACTTTGTCGTCATACATTCTTGCTAAGAAAACGTTTACACTTGTTCTCCCCATTTTATATCCTTTTTACTATATTAATAAATACAGTTTATTCTTAAAAGTTGTTCCTAATTACTTTATCCGATATTCTGGCTTCAACACAAAAATATTGGAAATTTAAAGTAAATTTGTTCTTCATAGATAATGCAGATATTCGCAATCATGGTAACCATAAACCATTTTTTTTTCTAGCAGACGTCTACAAGATTACAGATCACGATTTTATTTTTCAATATTATTTTTTTAAATAATAGGCTGTAATTTTTAGTTAAAATGCTATATTTTTTTTATAGTAAATAGTTGTGCCCTGTTGAAAGAGTGGACTGGTTTGGTACTGAATTGGACTAAGCTCTCAGTCCGTTTCAGTCCAACTACCTGGATACCCATCAGGAGACTTTTTTAAAGTTCTTAACAATAAATTTAAATGTCACTAAATCGTCACTGCCTATATGCGAGTGAAACTCAAAATACCCTAAACATATTTTAAATGTAATTCCCGTTAAGTTTGGAATGTTTATTGCACCCCTTACTTTAACAATGGACCCTTAGGTCTATTGTTATACTGGATTAAAATTTTATGACTTAAAAAATTCGTAATTCAAGAAATTCAAATTTAAAAAAGGAAAATTTAGAATTAGTAACGTTTCACGATGACAAATATCTAAAATTTATTAAAAATAATTTGTTTTTAAAAAGTTATAACCTATCTTGCAAACTTTGAGTGTTACTTAGAAATGGATATCATTTTTGAATTTAGATTCCAAAAGATATACAAGCATACGTGATAAAACAGAACTAATGTAAGTTCATGAAAAATAAGTATAATGTTACAATAAATATAAAATATATTATTAACTTTTATAATGGGGACATGTTCTTCAATTTTATTAGGGTTAATAGTCATATATTGACCTTTTTGCAGGTAAATTTTTCCAGTCCGTTTCAGTACCAAAATGCCCAAAATTTGTACTCAGTTTGTACTGAGTCACCAGTCCCCATTTCTCAGTCCAATTCAGTCTACTCTTTCGGCAGGGTAGTAAATAGTTGTGTACTAAAGAACTTTAGTGGCATCTCTAAAAAAAATTCATAAAAACGGCCAATTTTTATGCGCTACAACTATTGTCACCCCCTTAGCTTCACTAAGCTATTTTAAATATCTCTTCTAGTTTTAAATATATATTTTTTATTCTTTTTATTTCAGTTAATCCTGTCCCGAGTCATTGTCGTCACCAGAGCAAAGTTTTATTATTTTCATTATTAAATTTTTTAAAACAAATAAAATATTTTTCCGCAAAAAATTATTTAATATATGCAAAAAGTTTTAGAATTTATATCATAATTTAAAATATAAACTTTATAATATTAGTATTCAAAAAATTTCCAAAAATACGCTTATTTTTCCGCCCTTATGATTTCGTAAACCCACGTATATATTATATACATATCGCAAACTTTATTTTTATTTTCATTCTATCCGGTATGAACAAATTCTTTTAAGTAGTAAAACTGCATCAAGACTACTACCTCAAGTCAATATAGAGGATGAGCTTTTCTTATTGGTGGGGCTAGTTTCCGATTTCGCAGTTCCGTGTGTGGTTCATAAGGTAGCATTTGTATGAACAGATTGACAGTCGTACTCATCACGAATTGACCCTCCGGAGTGATTTAGTTATTTTGTCAATAAACTGTGATGTAAAAACTTTTTCGAAAATTAATTTTTTTTAAAATAGTTTTCGTGGGTGTGCATATCAAGAATTTTTTTTGCATTATATATTTCCGATCAGACAAGGGATTATGATTAGGTAAGATTCAATAAATCCTGAGACTTAATTATATGACAAGATTAATAATTCTGCGCATGTTTAACAATTATTTTTTTGTCATATTTCAAACGTATGAGAATTTATTCATTTTTATCGTCGTGAGAAGTAGTATTACGCAGTGAGAATTTTAACAAAATAATGATCCGAGTTATTTTTTTTTAAATTTGTCGGCAAAGCTCCAGAAAAATCGAAAATGGTCCTGAACGTAATATTTTAAGTCAAAAAATTATTTTCTATAAATAAATTCTTATGTTGTAATTTTTAATTATTTCTTTCCTTTTTTTTCTACATACGAAGAAAACATGAGTAACGATTAAAATTGAAGTAAATTTGAAAAATGTAGCGGACAAGTAAAAAACAAATTTACAGAAATTTTGAAATAACAGAATGTAAAATTTCTTTAAAAACTTTTCTGTGGGATGGATTTTTAACAAGTTTTGAATATATAAATTAAATATTGTTGGATGGAAAAATGAAAATTTTTCCTTAACTTAAGGGAGAAGGAAACTTGAGAGGAACTTTTATTCTTCCTGCTTTTAAATATTAAGTAGTTGTAGCGCATAAAAATTGACCTTCTTTTATGAATATTTTGTTAGAGATTAGAATTATTCTTCTTTCTTTGGATTTATTTTTAGCATGATTCTGAAACAAACGTAAAATATTTTTAGAGATTAGAATTTTTCTTCTTCCCTTGGATTTATTTTTAGCATGATTCTGAAACAAACGTAAAAAATTTTTAGAGGTTAGAATTTTTCTTCTTCTTTGGATTTATTTTTAGCATGATTCTGAAACAAACGTAAAATTATTAGAGATTAGAATTTTTCTTCTTCCTTTGGATTTATTTTTAGCATGATTCTGAAACAAACGTAAAATTTTTAGAGATTAGAATTTTTCTTCTTCCTTCGGATTTATTTTTAGCATGATTCTAAAACAAACGTAAAATATTTAATGTTTTGAAGGGGTGAATTTTTATTAATAGTTTATTATTCACCTTTTTTTAATAATAATTATTTAAAAAAAAAAGTTTTTCTTTTCTTACAACATTTACATTCTCATGAGTCATCTGAATGTCATTTGAACCAGGGAAAAATTTGCACCCTCCAAAATAGGCAGAGATGTTTCGCCAGACGCTCCGAAATGATCTGACGCTCCTCCACTTCAGACTAAATTATAATAATAAAAATTCTTTAAATTTAAACATCTAAACGATTTTTTCAATAAAGTAGGATTTTAATTCTTTGATTCTGAAACATACAAAAATTATAATGCTCTTAACCCTAGAACCTTACACTGGGGTTTAACACACCCCAGACAACTTTCTCTAATTTAGGATATTAAAAATCGCGAAAGACACTAATCTTAGAATACCAAATAGGATTTATGACATCCTGGAAAATTTTCTCTTACCCAAGTTTTAAAAAAATTCGAATGATTGTATTAAAAATTCGAAAAATTATCTGCTGTCTGCAGAAGTATTTATTCTAGGATTAATTAATGTGGCATTATTTTCAAGTAGGATGAAAAATTATTTTCGTAGCTCTTCTGGTTGTCGAAGGTATTCATAAAAGTATAATACAGTGTCTTCCATACGCACGCAAAGTTTATTAGTATACTTTTAGTTGGATATAATTTATTACGTAATCGTTAAAGTCATGTGAACTAATTATTTCAGTAAAATTAACCATTAGGTATAATAAGTTTTACGTAAATGATTAATATAAATATTTCCAGAAAATATCTCTCTTCTTCAAGGAAATATGAGAGAGATAGTTTTAGGAAAATATAATTCAATAAGTTTGAGGATAATTACCAAAATTAAGGAAACGGGAATAATTGACTATTATTATCGGATTATCGTACAATGGGGCTGTCGACCCTGTATGATCTCTCGGAAGTGTAAGGCGGAAATCACCGCTTTGTTCTTAATTGTAACAATTGGAAGAGTGGAGTTCTAGGAGTCACTCATAAAATACTTGCCATTTTTCAAATGATTCTAAAATATCATGTGTCGCTCATGATTATACGTTGTTTTACTAAAAAATTGCCACTAAAATTTTTTCAACCTCAAATGTTTCGTTCCTGTCGGATTATCTAACATTACAATGATATCTTCAACTTTGATGTAAAATTTGCTTCATTAAATTCCAGTAAATTTCTACTACCTAAAGATTTCTACCCTAATATGAAAATTTCTGCGTAGTTCCCAACTTCGGATCCGAGTCTAACTACCTAATCTGTCATGTTTTCTGGGTAGAAATCTAAGCAGATTCTGATGATGGATCAATGTTGAAAAGTATTGATAATAAAGTATAAAATATCAGTTCTTCATTTTAAATTTATTTAAAACTATTAATTGTGTATGATTTCTATTCAGAAAGTGAGCAATAATATATATTGCGCAGATGAGGAATTGTAAAAACTACTGCGTAGGATGTTGAAATATAATTATATATTTAAACATCCTACGCAGTAGATTTTACAATTAGATTTATATTGCAGAAGCACACGAAGGAATTTTAGGAGGACACTAACTACACTATAAGGATGTGACAGTACAGATCGAAAGGACCGAATGATAGATATCGATAGGATATAGTGGGACCATTAAAACAACCCTGCCGAAAGAGTAGACTGAATTGGACTGAGAAATGGGGAATGGTGACTCAGTACCAACTGAGTACAAATTTTGTGCATTTTGGTACTGAAACGGACTGGAAAAATTTACCTGCAAAAAGGTCAATTTATGACTATTAACCCTCATAAAATTGAAGGACATGTCCCCATTAAAAAAGTTAACAATATATTTTATATTTATTGTAACATTATACTTATTTTTCATGAACTTACATTAGTTCTGTTTTATCACGTATGCTTGTATATCTTTTGGAATCTAAATTCAAAAATGATATCCATTTCTAAGTAACACTAAAAGTTTGCGAGATAGGTTATAACTTTTTAAAAACAAATTATTTTTTAATAAATTTTAGATATTTGTCATCGTGAAACGTTACAAATTCTAAATTTTCCTTTTTTAAATTTGAATTTCTTAAATTACGAATTTTTTAAGTCATAAAATTTTAATCCAGTATAACAATAGACCTAAGGGTCCATTGTTAAAGTAAGGGGTGCAATGAACATTCCAAACTTAACGGGAATTACATTTAAAATATGTTTAGGTTATTTTGAGTTTCACTCGCATATAGGCAGACGGTTTAGTGACATTTATATTTATTGTTAAGAACTTTAAAAATGTCTGCTGATGGGTATCCAGGTAGTTGGACTGAAATGGACTGAGAGCTTAGTCCAATTCAGTACCAAACCAGTCCACTCTTTCGGCAAGGAAACTACAAGTGGTAATAAATATATTTTAGCAATCCAGGATTTTCTAAGTAGCAGTGCACTTTGAACCATTGATGATGGACAAAACGGAAACTTTAATCATAGAGACAATGTTTAACGGATTTTTTAAAAACCAAATGGAAAATCATTGGAAATATTAACAAAGGAATTTTTAAATAACGAATTTTGAGAATAGTTGCATTAGAAATGAAGCACTTGAAGACTTCAGTTCATCATCCAGAAAGCAATGCGGAAAATATGAACGATAGAAAAAATTATATGAATATACTTATATATCTATAGGCAAAAATACAACCGGGATGAAGAGTTACCGATTAATATTATCAACCTTAACATTGATGACAACAAATAGAATTACAGAATCTTCACCGTTCGAATTACAAATTGGTAGAAAAGCAAGAGAAGCATTTGAAACATCAAATAAAATAAAAGATCTTGTGGAGAAAGGAATTAAAACAATTAGATGACGAAAACAAATTAAAAAGTTGCGAGAAAAAAATTCAACGAATTCTAAGAAAAACCTCATTAACAGAAAGGCAATTACAGTAGGGGAACAAATATTGTGATAAGAAATTATAACAGAAAGGAGAACCTTTATAGTTAGGACCACAAAGTTTAGCATAAAACATGTACACAATAGAAAATGTTAAAAAAAATAAACGGAAAGATATTTAATACTTTGTTTTAGATAGGGAAGAGGACAACTCTGATAACAACAATGATGATTCTGTTGAAGATCTTGATCATAAGTCTCGGGTTGGTTGTATCAGAAATTGATTATAACATAACGGAATTAAAAGGCAACATAGAAAAGAAATAAAAGATGAAGATCTTGATCATAAGTCTCGGGTTGGTTGTAGCAGAAATTGATTATAACATAACGGAATTAAAAGGCAACATAGAGAAGAAATAGTAAAAGTGTATTTATATTCAGAAGAATGTAAACTAATGATTATGATGAATTTTTCAAAAACTGAAGATAGAATCGTTATTATTACAAAAATATTATCACCCTGCTGAAAGAGTGGACTGGTTTGGTACTGAATTGGACTAAACTCTCAGTCCGTTTCAGTCCAACTACCTGGATACCCATCAGCAGACATTTTTAAAGTTCTTAACAATAAATTTAAATGTCACTAAACCGTCTGAATATATGCGAGTGAAACTCAAAATAACCTAAACATATTTTAAATGTAATTCCCGTTAAGTTTGGAATCTTTATTGCACCCCTTACTTTAACAATGGATCCTTAGGTCTATTGTTATACTGGATTAAAATTTTATGACTTAAAAAATTCGTAATTCAAAAAATTCAAATTTAAAAAATGAAAATTTAGAATTTGTAACGTTTCACGATGACAAATATCTAAAATTTATTAAAAAATAATTTGTTTTTAAAAAGTTAACCTATCACGCAAACTTTTAGTGTTACTTAAAAATGGATATCATTTTTGAATTTAGATTCCAAAAGATATACAAGCATACGTGATAAAACAGAACTAATGTAAGTTCATGAAAAATAAGTATAATGTTACAATAAATATAAAATATATTATTAACTTTTTTAATGGGGACATGTCCTTCAATTTTATTAGGGTTAATAGTCATAAATTGACCTATTTGCAGGTAAATTTTTCCAGTCCGTTTCAGTACCAAAATGCACAAAATTTGTACTCAGTTGGTACTGAGTTACCAGTCCCCATTTCTCAGTCCAATTCAGGCTACTCTTTCGGCAGGGCATAGATTAGACATATCTCTTTGATTGACTAAATGTTGAGAAAATTACGAAATCAAAACTAAATTCAACTATTATAGTTTTCTAAATTCAACTGACTAAAAGAAAAAGAATTACGATTATGATAAACTAATAAAAAGGAATTTTTACGAACGTTATAAAACCTGCAGATAGAATCGTCATTATTCAAAAAATATTATCGTACACTAGTGATATCTTTGTAACTGACTAAATGTCAAGAATATTACGAAATCAAAACCACCTTTTCTAAATTCAACTGACTAAAAGAAAAAGAATTAGTATTAGAAAAAGAATTACGATTATGATAAACTAATAAAAGAGAATTATGATGAACGTTCCAAAAACTGAAGATAGAATCGTTATTTTTCCAAAAATATTATCATAGATTAGTCATACTGATTAAATGTCAAGAAAATTACGAAATCAAACTACCTTCTCTAAATTTAACTGACTGAAAGAAAAATAATTACTATTCGGAAAATAATTAGGTACTATAACCAGGAATTCGCTAATAGCAAGAAGGTCTTAATTGTACTACACCCTAAATTTATTTGTAAAATTGTTGATTTTCTCTCCCAATTTTTTTAATACAATTTCAAAGTTTGTAATTCTTCTTTTAGCTCCACAAGCTTTTTCTTTTTTTGGATTTATTTTTAGCATGATTCTGAATCAAAAGTAAAATTTTAAAAATGTTTTAAAACGTTTATTACATTAGTTCCATATTATTTATTCACGTGTAAAGGTTTTTTTTATCCTCAAAATCGATCTTGGATTTTAAATTGTAGTAATAGGCACTTTTACCTTATAATAGTGAAAATAATAATAATTATTTTTTGAACTAAATAATTTTTTCTCTTACGTTTGAATTGATTATTTAACTATCATTATAATTTTTATTTAAACAACAAAACATATTTGATTCAATAATATATTCTTATTTGAACTAAATAGCTTTTAATTGATTGAAATATTTTCAGAATTTCGAATATTAATTACCTTTTTTAAATCCTTGAAAATCCTGAAATATTATTACATCTTCTTTTTAATTTAGCACCTCACAATAAAATCACTGAAAAATTGTTTCATCACACGCAGATTTAGTTTCTCTCCTGCAAATGCCGGAGAACCAACCCAACCTTGATTAAGAATTATATTCCCCGGAATTTCGAATAAAAATTACATTCCACAGAATTTTGAATAAAAATTATATTTCATGAACTTTACAATGTTACAATATAATAAGTAATTTATCAACGGCAGGGGTCGAATTGCATCTTTAGTCGCAATAACTTTGATTATGTTTAAAATAATTATTTTTAACAAATGACTTTTATTTTAAACAATATAGTTAAGAGTATAGTTTAATTAGCATGTTGAAATATTTTTATTTACCATAAAATATGCATCGGTTGATACTTACCGACCTTAGACTTGTTTTCTTGACAGTATACGTGTCAGATGGTTAATCATGACTTGGATCACGGAAGTGAAGCGTGATAAATAACAACACATCCAGAAGTCCTTAAAAATAATATTGCGTATAATTGTCTGCTTATCAATTCCATCGATACCATTAAATGCAAATGAGTAAATGCTCTTAATCCTAGAATAAAACATCTTTAGACATTTCATGTCAGAATCATGCATCAAGTAATATATATGTATAGAATTTTTCGAGTTTAATTTATGTAATTTTTATATTACTTGAGGTATCTTAACTAAGGAGAAAGTAAAAAGAATTAGAATTGAATTTATCTGAAAAATGATTTGCTCATCTATCGAGAAATATAATTGCGACAGTTTCATCTGTATGAACTAGAAAATTTGGTTTTTCGTTTTGAATCGTTTACATGACATTTTTTAAATTAATTAATTTATGGTCTCCGATCTAAGTAGTCACTGTACCTAAAGATGCTTAACCTCGATGATCTCGAGCTATGGAGTTTCATCAGTTGAGCTATAACGATCTTCTGCTGATGATACAAAAAGAGCCTTTCATATCATCCTAGACAATGCTCCTAAGGAACTTCTTCCGTTCTTAGATTATTTTGGAGAGAATTAATGTCATTAGGAGACTACCCTGCCGAAAGAGTAGACTGAATTGGAATGAGAAATGCGAACTGGTGACTCAGTACCAACTGAGTACAAATTTTGTGCATTTTGGTACTGAAACGGACTGGAAAAATTTACCTGCAAAAAGGTCAATTTATGACTATTAACTCTTATAAAATTGAAGGACATGTCACCATTAAAAAAGTTAACAATATATTTTATATTTATTGTAATATTATACTTATTTTTCATGAACTTACATTAGTTCTGTTTTATCACGTATGCTTGTATATCTTTTGGAATCTAAATTCAAAAATGATATCTATTTTTAAGTAACACTAAAAGTTTGCGAGATAGGTTATAACTTTTTAAAAACAAATTATTTTTTAATAAATTTTAGATATTTGTCATCGTGAAACGTTACAAATTCTAAATTTTCCTTTTTTAAATTTGAATTTCTTGAATTACGAATTTTTTAAGTCATAAAATTTTAATCCAGCATAACAATAGCCCTTAGGGTCCATTGTTAAAGTAAGGGGTGCAATAAACATTCCAAACTTAACGGGAATTACATTTAAAATATGTTTAGGTTATTTTGAGTTTCACTCGCATATAGGCAGACGGTTTAGTGACATTTAAATTTATTGTTAAGAACTTTAAAAATGTCTGCTGATGTGTATCCAGGTAGTTGGACTGAAACGGACTGAGAGCTTAGTCCAATTCAGTACCAAACCAGTCCACTCTTTCGGCAGGGTAGCAATTAGACAGAGATGAGGTACTTTGCCTCGCTATATTCTATGGATATGGCACCAGCATGAAGCTGCTTCATTAGGGATTCACTAAACCAACAGCGTTAGTAAAAGCTGATATAATAGATTTCCTATACCAACCCTCACAGCAAGGGATATTGAGGATGTCTCACCGACTTTCTATGGATATCCATGCAACAGGATGTCTATAGATATCCTGAGGAAATCCTAGAGATATCCTAATTTCCATTAGCCTATTGATTTCCCTAAGTCGTCCGAAAGATGTCCTGAAATATCTGGATGCTGTAAGGGAATTGGGAAACATCATCTAGATCAGTACTGCCTGTTGACTGAACTACAGAAAGCTTGAAAAATTACGAACCAAGAATCAATTAGATTCCGGGGTTTCTTAAAAATCCTAATTTCCAATTAGGTTAATTTTAATTTAATTATTAAGTAATTAAATCCGACAATCCAGAGGAAACTAAAGTGGAAGCGACAAAAAAAAATTAAGAAGGTGGAAAAGAAAGCACATCAGTAATAGGGAAAATCACAGGAGAAGATCAACAATGCTGATCAGAGTCGTCGAAGGACGTTAGCAACACGACAGTCGTAGGAGTGAGACCTACAAGAAACGGAGATCTCCCAATTGAAATCAGAGGTGAACAAAAACAAACAATATCCATGAATATTTAAATGTATTAATAGGCAAGAAGATAAATGGAGAGTTACCTAGTACCTAGAGCAATGTTAACATTGATGACAACAAATAGAATTACAGAATTTTCACCGTTCGAATTACAAAATGGTAGAAAAGCAAGAGAAGCATTTGAAACATCAAATTAAATGAAGGATCTTGTAAAAAGAAACGAATTAAAATAATTAGAAGACGAAAAAAATTAAACGTTGCAAGACAAAGAATCAATGAATCTCAAAGAAAACAAATACTCATTAAGGGAGGGTATGGTCTGACGGGTAAAAAATAGAACTTTTTTTGGGAATTTTTATGAAAGAAGCGGTTAGAGTTTACATGTTAAATTTTTTTCCAATGACGCGAAACACAAGCAATACTATGCTGCGCAAAGTAAAAACCTAGTAAGTCGCATTTGCCATAAGGGCGAGCGTCGTTTAGCATTGTTATTCGACTTTCGCTCTTATAGCAAATGCGACTTACTAGG
>JUFY01023021.1:0-10010 GCA_001855655.1 Leptopilina clavipes | reverse complement strand
CAAAAACGAGACACTGTTATTCAACTGATACCAACGAAAACCGAAATCGAAAAGGAACATCAAGAAGAAGAAAAACCGTTGAGCAATGAAATTTTCGATATTATCGATTCGGCGATACCAGTCAGTGATGAGGAACCACTGAAGAAAGATAAGAAAAACACAACAAGAGAAGAAGATATCAGAAAGAAAATCGAGGAGGAGAAAGATTTTGCTCAAAATGAAATTATACATTCGGAAAGTACGAGTACAATTTTATCCACAATGAAAACTCATTTTCCCAATGTGAAACATTTGACGACGGAAAAAATCGAAACAATTAAGATGGACACTACAACTTCAATCAAGAGTTCTACTCATTCCAAAAATGAAGAAACCACGACTGAAGATTGGTTCAATGACGAGGTGACCACCGAAAAACCGAAAATTCCCGAGAATGAGGGATTTAGTATTTTCTCTGTGGTGAAGAAAATTGCGGAGATTAAAATTAAACTTGGTTTGACATTATTGAAACATGCGAGTGAAGGTTTCGCGAGATATTTAGGACACGTGCAAAAAAGATTCAATGGTGAGGAATGATTCATCTCTTGAATTCAAAAAAGGGAATAATTTCTGTTTTTTTCTATAAATGAAAAATTAATTTTTGATACTGAGGTGGCATCTAAACTTGCAAGTAATATTGGCAATATTACTTCAATATTTCCACTAAATCTGAATTAATGAAAAATAACTACTGTCCAAAGTAAAAACCTAGTAAGTCGCATTTGCCATAAGGGCGAGCGTCGTTTAGCATTGTTATTCGACTTTCGCTCTTATAGCAAATGCGACTTACTAGGTTTTTACTTTGGACAGCAGTACTGTAATTCTGCTCAAAAACGCTTCTAAAATTCTGACGCTGTCGATTGATAGGAATTGAATTAATTTAGAAAAATTAAAAAATTATCGTTTTGAAGCAAATTTTCAAAAAGTTAATTATTCTCTATTCTTTGTTAAATAATGACTATTTCCAAATTTCTTAAAATTAATTGTATTAAAAATTTTTTAAGTAGGATTCATATATTTCAACATCAGAAACAATTGTCTACGTGTGGGTGTGTTGCCGTTTCTTGTGAACATATTATCTTAAAAATGTTTTGACGGATTATTCTGAAATTTTGTAGTCTTATTGCATTCATCAAGCAGATAAGAATTTCAAAAAATATTCAGTCAATTCTTTTTACCTTTTTCTCAAAAGTAAAAAATACATTTTTTTACACTTACAAATAAATTAAAAATTACAATTAATTAAAAAATTCGCTTATAATTAATCTTTAATTTTTAATTTAAATCGGTTTTTTATTTCTTTATAAAAAATGAGAATTTTTTTCTATTTTTTTACAAAAAATGAGAATTGTTTCTATTTTTTTTACAAAAAATGAGAATTTTTTCTATTTTTTTACAAAAAATAAAAATTTTCTTTTATGTTTTTAACAAAAAGTAAACATTTTTTTTAAATAACTTTATCAGGTAAAAAATTTAATTATATTTGAAAAATCTGGAAAAAAATAAGCCCTAAGCAAAGGAATTTGATAAATTTTTAAATAAGTTTTCACAAAAATTCTCGAATTCGCATTATTTTCTTAAAATTAACATTTATTTCTAAAATAATTAACATATTTTTATTTTCTTTGGCTTATTTTAAAGTTAATTTTACATGCAATCAAAATATCTTATTGTTATTAATGTTATAATTTTTTTCCAAGAAGGTTCAAGTTGTTGAATTTGGGTCAAGAAATGTTAATAAATTCATATGAATATTTTTTTGGGTAAAATATATTTTTAAAATATACGAATATGATTTTCATAGAAGTGGTACTAAAGTACTGTGAAAAATTCATTTTAAAAATTTTTAGAATTATGTTTCTTTGCATGAAAAACTTTTTAATTTTTCAACATTTCATAAATCAACTTCGACAACTTGTATCTTGTTGGAAAAAATTATTACATTAATAACATTAGAATATTTTGATTGTATGTAAAATTATCTTTAAAATAAATCCAAGAACAATAAAATATGTTAATTATTTTAGAAATAATATTAATTTAAAAAAAAATAGTTCAAATAGAAAAATTTTTTGCGATATCATATTTAAAAATTTATCCAATCCTTCTCTTAAGAGTTTATTTTTTGCATAATTTTAATAGATTTAAATGAATTAAACTGAAAAAAATTTATTTATTTCAAATAACCGTTTACTTGTCTATTGTCAAAAAAAAATTTACTTCAATCAAATAATTTTTATTTATTGTAATTGTAATTTTATTGTAATTGTAATTGAATCAATATTTTCTGTATTTAAGTAAAATAGAATTAAATTGTCTCAAATAAAATTTATTTAACTTAAATACAATTTTATTGATACAAATAAATATTTATTTGATAATATGCAAGTAATCCATATTATTTAAATCAAAGAAATTTTCCTTTTCAGTGTAAAAAGACAGAATTTTAATTTTTATATTTTAGAAACAAATTATTCTAATTCTTGTTAAAAAAATGTACTTATCAATTATAGAAGAAAATGAAAACAGAAGAAAATTAAAGATATAAAAAAACTGTTTATGTTTTGCGACTTTTGAATAATAATTTTTTGTGGGGAAATCAAAACAAAGTGGTGTCAATTTAGAACCCATTATTAGGTACTAGATCTTCATTTTTATTTTTATTTGAATACCTCAAAATCAGAATTGTAAATCCCTTGTTGGAAAATTATTGGATAAATGGAAGATAGTTGGAAGATAATCCTGGAATTATTTATTTTTAGTCAAAAGAATTATTTAGTTGAAAAATTTGAAGATTCTTTCGCAATTCGTTATTGCACTTTAAATTTTATTTCTACTTGGAAAAAAACAGTTTCTAGATGGAAATATTTATATTAAAAAGAAAATATTGTCCTATGGTAACAATTCAACAGTCTGAAAATATAACAGAATGTCTCATCCGTTTACAAGAATGAGAAAACGAAAACTGAATTATATTTTCATAGAGTAGATGAAAAATTTAATGAAAATAAATGACGTGAAAAAAATTAATTCCCTTTATCAGGTAGCATTTATAGAGCAGCTTAATATGAAAAAGCAAATAAGAGCAACTCTATATTAGACATGTATATATTATTTGGGAATCGCATGTGTGCGCTGGCACAATGGTTTATGACAAGTTGCGCAACAGTAAACGCATGAATGATACGACAATTATTTGTGAATTTGACGTTAAGATGAAATGGTTTCTTGGGAAATTAAAGAAGGTTGTGTTAATGACAGTAGCAAAGATTATTATGATTTGTAATTAGTCCTATATACATTTCTTGTGACACAAGTCAAAATAGTTTCGTATGTGCTTTAGAACAGACTAAATACTCCAAAAAATAAAAAGAGAGAGAGAGAGAAAGACAGTTTTTCAATATTGAACATAAGGAAAAGTGGTAGGAGTTCGCCGTCACCCCGTATATAAGCTTCGTGATTTGTTAAGACTGTCTTTGTTTGGTCCTTATACGGGCACAACTTTTTTCAAGACATTGTCAAAGTACAACGTGTAAGTGGAAATTTTATTTTTGTTTACGATTTCATTCTAAAGAACTCCATTTAAACTACTCGAGAAATTTAAAATTTGATTAAAATTTCGTCTCCAAAAAAATTTAATTTTGTTTACGATTTCATTCTAAAGAACTCCATTTAAACTACTCGAGAAATTTTAAATTTGATTCAAATTTCGTCACAAAAAAAATTTTATTTTTGTTTACGATTTCATTCTAAAGAACTCCATTTAAACTACCCGAGAAATTTGAAACTTGATTCAAATTTCGTCTCAAAAAAAAAAAAAAAATAGTTTCAAATATTTCAATGTGGCAAATTTACAGATCTTTCTATTTATAATTTTCATATTCATCATTTCTACATACATTCAAAAAAAAATTTTTTTTTCTCATTTCGACTAAAACTGTTGCGGAATATTTTGTTAATATCCGCTTTACTTCTACTTATGACTTTTACATCCTAAATGATAAAAATTGTCTTTCTTGAAAGTCAAACTTTGTAAATATATTCTTGTAAATGTTAAAACATCAAAATTTTTGAATTTAATTAATTTTTTTAAATACAAATTTACGTTGCTGTAAATTATATAAGATTAACGGGGTAAAAAAAAGTGTCTGTGTAAAATAAATAAAGCGTCATTTGTTTATACTTGATTTAATTTTGAAATTTTGATAAATTTTTATTTTTTTTTTACTTTATTCACCCAGAATCAAGATAAATCCGCTTCGAACCGCCTATAATTTGATCTCACTTAGCCAGGGTTGAATGAGCCTGTCAACAATTCGTTTGACGAATACACAAGACATCTTTCTCTGGGAAGAATGAGACACTGAAAGGTTAAAATTCAATTTAGAACGTTAGAAAAGTTTGATTGAACGAAACGAGCATAGAAAAGAATGTTTGCATCGATAAAAAAAAAATGCTTAGAAATGACCCGAAGTATATCCCCTTTCTTTGAGGAAGAATGGTACGGACAGTCAAAAACAAAACTTATTCCAACACGTCAACATAACCTCAAAACTATAAAAATAAAAATGATTTTAACTTTTTTTTATACAAACATAAATACAATAAAAATTAATTTTAAATTATTTGGAAGATCTATCTTTTCAGAAAAAATTACGTTGAGTCTAAATCTTTCGTAAATGACGATATTTTTAACAGTTTTGAATAATTTTTTTAGTTTAGACGAAATTTACATTTTATTATTCAATGTTTATAAATAGCTTATTTTACTTATTGAAACATTCTCAACAATCAATAACATTTTAATATTTTTAAAAATATTTGTTTCAAAAATTGTAATCAATACAAATTTTATTTATTAAATAATTTAAAAAAAATATATTTTTAACAATATTAAAATATTATCGATTGTTAAGAATATTTCAATAAGTAAAACAAGCTATTTATAAAAATTGAATAATTGCAAATTTCGTTTAACTAAAAAAATTATTGAAAAATGTTAAAAACACCGTTATTGACAAAAGATTTGGACTCAACGTAAATTTTTCTGAAAAAATAGATCTTCCAAATTATTTAAAATTAATTTTTATTATATTTATGTTTGTATGAAAAAAGTTAAAAAACATTTTTCTTGTTTTGAGGTTATGTTTTATTATCAAATAAAAATAGAATTAAAATCAATTTTATTTTAAATTTTGAAAGATTGAGTTCTGCATTTTTCGAAAAAATTACTTTTGAGTCAAAAATTTGTTGTCAAACAATAATTATTTAACATTTTGTGTTTTTTTTAAATATTTAAGAACAATTGTAATTTTTATCAACAAACAAACTGCGTTTGTAAAAATTGGATATAAATTATAATTGTTTACAATCTTTAAACAAAAAACATACAAAAAGGTAAATAATTATTAATTAACAAGAAAATTTTTTTGAAATTAATTTTTTTTAAGTTGTACAACTGAATTTTTCCAAATTTAATGAAATAATTCTTAATTCTGGTTTTATTTGTTGTCAAAAACAAATTTTTAGTTTGAGGTTATGTCAATGATTAGATTTTTGACAGTTTTAGTGAGGGTTTTTTGTTTTCTATACTGTACGTTTAATATTTAGTCAAAAATTTTTGAAAATACTTTTCTTGAACTGAAACTAAAATTTTATGATGACATTAGTTTAATAAAAATTATCTTGCATTTGATTATCAAGTAGCATTATATATGAACAAGGAGAGTCGATATAAAGCAACAATGATAATATAATTTTTTTTAAACTTTACTTTAGTATTAAAATAATAATCTACTTGAAGTACATGTTCAAATATTTATTTTTTTATCAGTTGGAGTGTGTACACAAAAATTTTTTGATTTAAACACATTTATAGATAATTATTTTTAGGCAATTAGGTATACTTAACAATTTTTACAATTTTTTATATCATTCTCGTTTAGATCGCAATTTTCAACGCAAATTTATTTATAGAATGGTTAAAAATACTTTTTCTAAAATTTCATACACTCCGTGTGGAAATAGTTCGAGTTTGTTACGAATCAACAAATTACATTTTTTTAAAATAATTAATCAACGACAAACTATAAATTATACAATGATCGATTTTTAGGTTAGGGGAGACACCAAGCTGCTGTAATTTTAGAAGAATCGAGCTGCGCATGCCCCACTGATTCTACTTTATTGGTCGAATTATAGCGGGCTTATTCAAAATAATTAAATTGAAAAAATTTGTTAAACAGTTTTGTCCTATTTTTCAGTTGATAAATTATTTCTATTACATTAATCTGATAGTTAATCAAAAATCCAAATAACCAAATTCAGAATAATTTATTAAATGAAATTAATTTCAATCATTCCATTAAGTAAATTAATTTTATAATACAAAAGCTAATTTACCTACGTTACTGAAAATTTAATTAATCCAAGAAAAAATAAAAAAATATTTAACTACCTAAGGAAATTCAGTTACAAATTTTATAGCATCATTTTTTTTTCTGCAGTTCTACGCTTCCGCGGGTATGTAAAATTTATGAAAATATTGTCACTCCCATAAAGTAGAAAAATACTTTTATTGTAATGAAAATACTTGTTTTAAAAGAAATAAATAATGTGTATTATTTAATTAGGATGATGCAATGCGGAATAAGGTTGTTGTAATGCGGAATAATAAAATCCTTGTGCGCAGTTGTTCTTTCTGGCATGTAGACTGTGATAAATTACATTAAACATGTATTTATAATAATTAATAACAGTTAATAACACTATACTATCGATAAATTCACAATAATCTTAAAATATTATAAAAATAATAATATTTGTTAAAATCGGGTAAAATTTTCATGAAGAGTTGTTTATTGAAAGGAGTGAAAAATTATTGTTGTAGGTGCTAGCAAAAAAATCTACATCTCGTGAAATTCATTTAATGCTTTTTATGTATTATTTACTTTCAAAATTTCCCGCGCTGCTTAGGAGTGTATGCGCAGGAAAATACTTTACACAACAGACGCGCGCATCTTTCAGGTTAAAAGTCATGCCGTCATATTTGTTAGCTTTTACATTCATTAAATTAGGCTTTTAAATTGAATAAAATAAAAATTGATAAGAATTTGAACTTACCTTTAGAACTTTTTTTTATTTTACAAACGCGATTAAAATAAAAACAAAAGGACAACAAAAAGAAAAGATGTGACAACTACATGCCGCACCGCTATAGATTTGCGCCTCGTCCTGTCTTTGTCCTCCCTTCTCTTGTAAAAAAACATTCGGGCAGTAAAGTTACCTACTCGGATGTATATTTACATATCGCTACGTATATCTACATAACGTCGGTAAAACCACTTGCTGTAAACTATTTAACGTACAAAACTACATTTAGGCTGTGTCCACAATAGGCTCTTTTTATGTCCTTACGTCGAATATAACATAAAAATACAATAGATTTCAGGCTGTGTTCACAATGGGCTCTTTTTATGTCCTTACGTCGAACATAACATAAAAATACAAAGAAATCCATGAAATCTATTGTATTTTTATGTTATGTTCGACGTAAGGACATAAAAAGAGCCTATTGTGGACACAGCCTAATAGATTTCTTTGTATTTTTATGTTATGTTCGACGTAAGGACATAAAAAGAGCCTATTGTGGACACAGCCTTACGGCCGGGTTGCTAAAACACAACGTTATACGTGAAGCGAAAAATTTCCAACCTCTCACATTGTAATTTAACATTCGGGATGTACATTTACTAACATGTGACATATTTACAATGATGAACATAGTAATTTTACTTTTCAATTGTAAAAATACTGTTAGGATGTTAAATTGCTACGTGTATTAATGTAAAATTACAAGCCTGAAGGTTTGAAATTACAACTCGATTGTATTTCAATAATTGCTCCTTTTACAATGTTGTCTCTAAAATTTCTTGGTTATGTGAGACCTGCGATTTTCACCCAAAACAAATACAAAATACTAAGTTAACGTCTTCCCTTTAATTAATTAATTCCTCTTTTTTTACTTATTATTATGATAACAATTAAAATCAAATCTTCTTGTCTACATTAGTCTCTAAAGTTACGGCTTTAGAACATTAGATTGTTGTACTCGACTATAATTTAATAAATAAAGAATATTAGTTTATTCACGAGTAAATTATTGTTTATAATCAATTCATTAAATTGAAAATATTAATTTATTGTCAATTAATAAATAAACAAATAATAAATTATCTAATGACAATTTATTATCACTAAATATTTATTAATTGCATTAAATTAATAAAAATCCGTCACAACATTGGCGATCCTGCCAGGATACGTGTTGAGTTTATTTTTTTTATCTACGGACAATTTATTATCACTAAATATTTATTAATTGAATTAAATTAATAAAAACCCGTCACAACATTGGCGATCCTGCCAGGATACGTGTTGAGTTTATTTTTTTTATCTACGGACAATTTATTATCACTAAATATTTATTAATTGAATTAAATTAATAAAAACCCGTCACAATAGAAAATTATAATATAATTCAAAAGATATAAAATTGGAATGACCATTTAATATTATTGTTACGACCAACTCATCAGATTTGGATTCAGAGTATTAATATTGTTGTTTTATTTATATTTAGCGCAATGTTCTCACGCGTGTCCAGCAGTCTGTTCGTTCAAGATTTTTTTCAGTAGTGGTGTAACCATAATAATTTACTTCTCACCATTAATTTAAGATGTTTGCTATATATAAATCTGACCTTCTGTTAACTCATCCGTCTCATTGCCTTCCTTTCTAATTGCCCATAGTGACCTACGAACTTCCATTTCCTTCCTAATGAGATATTTTTTCTTTTTATTCACACGCTTTATATCGTGATCATAAGGCAAATGTATACAGTAAGAATAGTTAACTATGAATCAGCCTACGAGTGCGAAAGGGACGCTCTTATGCGCAGTTCCATTGCGCCTCACTCGCACTCACGCTTAGACCTGATTCATAGTTAAGTATTCTTACGGTATAATATGTAGTATCATTCATAATGTCACTGATGTCAATAATAAGGGTCATGCCACATTTGACAAATAGTTTTATTTATATTCTGTCATTTGGAAATGTGTTTACAAACTGTTAAGAAGACTTCCATTTCCAATTCCTACTAATTCCATTTATAAACACTTTTTTGATTCCCTTTCCCTAATGAAAATTCCTGCGTAGTTCCCATCTTCGGATTTGACGTAGTTTCCTATAATGGCACCAACTACGTAATCTGCCATGTTTTCTGCGCAGAAACCTACTCAGTTTCTGATGCTGGATCCTAAGCTAGATCTATCATGGAAATTAGGGACCGAATCTACTCTAGATCCTACTTAGGATACAGCGCAGGATCCTGATTCATTTAGTTTTCTTAGTTAATAACAAATATTTATAAATTTTCAAATACGCAATAACACTAATATAATCTTGTTAGTTTAAAAAATTATGGTTAAATTAATATTCAGTGTTGAAAATTTTAAAAAGGTAGAAAATAAATGCAAAAATTAAATTTTTATTCGTGGAAATAAATATAATTCTTTTATTTAGTATTTTTGAAATACTACTACTTTAATATAATTATTAATTTAATAAATAACTTGTTGCTGATGGAAATCATTAAATATTTATATTATTTTCTATTAAAGTTATTATTCGTTTAACTATTATTTTTACTTAAAATTTATTTTTATTTACACAAATTAAAATTTATTTCTTTTTAAACAAGCATTTCTTACTTAATATTAAAAAGTATTCGGTAAAGTATAAAAATTCATTTTTTTACTTCTTATTTATTTAAAAATATAAATTTGAAGCAACAAAACAAAATCTACAACAACGGTGAATTATTTGGGAAAATACCTCTTCTGAAAAATTACCTGCGGTCAAGAAAAAATATCCGAGGAAAATTTTCTATATGCGGAAAATAATACATG
>JUFY01023018.1:0-11588 GCA_001855655.1 Leptopilina clavipes | reverse complement strand
TAATTCGTACCTGAAGCGCTTTAAGAAAAGAGAAGAAGAGGTGTGTTCTTAATGTCACGTCCTTGTAGATGACGCAGAGCACACCCTTTTCTATTGTAAGAAATGGGAAGTGGAGAGGCATGCCATGTTCAGAGGTGTAAAATGTTTTGTTACGCCGAAGAACATGGTTTCGCTGATGACCCAGTCCCAAGACTGTTTTTGTTTATTGTAGTTTTACATTTTTATTTATTGAGGTTACTAATTTACTTTTAACTTTTATTTATTGACTTTTTATATTTTAATGTGTTGATTTGTAAATTTTGAGATTCGATATTCCTTTAAACTATATCATCGATTCATCTACTGATAAAGTTTTTGAAAGAGTGTAAACTTACTTTTTTGTTTCATTTATATGGTCAATGAGAGGACAAAGTTTGTAAAGTTTATTAAAATTTGGATGACTTTTTGGAAGATTTTTAGTATTGTCATTGACATAAAGAATTTTTGTTATTTTATGAAATCTATCTCATGGAATCACATTAGCAATAAATTATTCTTTGAGCGCAGGGTCGTTACACCAGTAATTTTTGATACGTGGAAAACGATGTATCCCCATCAATAAGATCATTCCTATCCACACTTAAAAATCTTTAACGGTTAAATCATAATCATAGTATGAATGTCCCTTTTTTTGACTTCGATACAAATTACTCTGCTGGACAATGATATTAAGAATGCTTTCATCAAAAAAAAGGTTAAGAAAGTCGATTTCCTTAAATTTTATATTTATGTCAACTGCAATTTTCGGTTCTTGTTCAAAATCGAGTTCAATGACAAAATTTCTTACATTTTTAGTCCAGTTATTTTCATCATATTCAATATTGTCTTCTTCAATGTCTTTATTTTCACTAGAAGTTGAAGACTTATGAAAAAGATCGGAAAATTCATCATCAGAATCTGCATCTATTTCTGAATCAGATGAATCAGAAGGAAGCGAAAAGTTTTCGTTTTTTTTTGTTTGCTTTTACGAAAACTCATAATTTTGCCTAAGACGAATTCATTAAAAAAAATTTTAATGAAAAAAATTTTTTTTTTAACTTTTTTCGTAAAAATTATAATAAAAGACAAAAACACCTACCTGCAATACAAGACTTAAATTAAAAAAGACAAACTCTAGAAAATGTCCGAACAAATTTGAAAAACCTACTTGCAATATAGCAAGTCCATCTACCGACAGATTCTGACGACTACTAAAATTTCAAAATTTGCGCATGCGTGCGTAAAGCCCGCGTTTATTTAAATTTCTGTCTAACAAAATAGTTATAAATTATATTTAAAAAATTATTTTTAAATCCAATTTAACAATTTTTAAACAAATTAATCCATCATATTAGATCCGCTATTTTGAATTTTAGAAATTAACCTCGGCTTGTAATCAGCAACCTTAGAAACCCCCGAGTAACAAGTTTTAGGCGAATCTAACAAATTAAAAAAAATTCGTCCGCCATATTGTATCCGCCATTTTGAATTTTGAAAAACTAACCTCGGATTCGTAATCAGCGACCCCAAAAACCCCCGAGTAACAAGTTTTAGGCGAATCTAACAATTTAAGAAAATTCGTCCGCCATATTGAATCCGCCATTTTGAATTTTGAAAAACTAACCTCGGATTCGTAATCAGCGACTCCAAAAACCCCTGAGTTTTAAGCGAATCTAACAATTTAAAAAAAATTCGTCCGCCATATTGAATCCGCCATTTTGAAAGTCCCATACATATTTCTATGGATTATGGGTTACATAAACTAATTCTTTTTGATTTTTTGTTCTAGCTCAAATGTGGACAAAGTTATCGTGCCCACCATTTTTTATGCACCGCTCCGATAAATCACCTGTTAAACTGACATTTTGGAAAAAAAAATTTTTCTTAATGTTTTTTTTGTAGTTTAATAGTAGTGCAATAACGTAAAAAATTTTAATTTAAATAAAAATATTTCTATTATTCAATCAAAATTTTGCAAAACGCGTATTTTTTTCATGTGGTCAAAGTGGTGTAACCCCTTAATGCATTGTTGTGCTCAGTTGATTTAATTGAAATTGATTTTTATTCACTTAAAACATTGAAATGTTTTATCAAGTCTTAACAAAACGTTGCTAATAAAAAATTTATTTTATAAAGAAATTCTATTCACACATGTGAAGAAGAAAATAAAACAACAGTTTTTTTAGTTTTAATAGATATGATGGATGTTTAATTGCATTTACTTTATTATCATTTACTCCAATGAACTAAAAATTCTCTATGTATCGATTCACCTGCTTGTTCCAACTGAAAATTCACGAAATTTCGGAACACATTAAAGATTCCCTTCGTTATCTTGATGGAGATGGATTAGGAATTTAGTCGGAACAAGCAGGTGAATCGATACATAGAGAATTTTTAGTTTACCCTTTCACAGAATACAATTTACAATTTTAATATAGTTTTTTTAATTCAAAATGTAAAAATATTGAGTTGAACTAACTTTTATTCCGATTGTTTGTCGGATTCTTCCTTAAAACATTTGAATAAATTAAATTTTGGATCAAATGTAACTGCAACGATTAAAATTTCGATAAATTGAAATTTGAATAGATTAAAATTTTGATAAATTGAATTTTGGAGTTATTAAACTAAAGGTTGACTATAATTATAATGAATTCAGATCGATTACAATTTGAATCAACAAATGCTTTAACTAATTTAAATTTAAATTAATTGAAATTTGGACAGTAAATAAGACTGAATGTTTGATTTTTCAGTTTTTCATCATCATCAATGGAAAATTATCGTCATCGGTTATTTTCTAAATATTGCATAGGGTAAAAAAATACATAAAAGAAATTTGAACGCGAATGTGTAAAAACTAAAAGTTTAATGTAACAGGGGTTACTCAGTTACAAAGGGAAACTTTCCAAACCACAGAGCTTCCATCACAAGAGTTTTCCAATCCAGAAACCACACTATTTCGTCAACTTTTGAAAAATAAAATTACTTTGGGTCTTCGTCTCATATATGAAATTTGTCCCGTTCACTTTAGAAAGTCAAGTTTCGTAAAAAAAAAAATTAATAATTGTTCAGTTCGATAATTTTCTTCATTGTGAACAAAAGAAAAAAGAATTCAATTTTTACTATTGATTTTAAAATTTGATACCTATTTTTAAAGTAATAAATGCAGACAAAAGAAAAAATAATTCTATTTTTACTATTGATTTTAAAATTTATTGATATTCAGTTTAAAATAATAAATGCGGGAAAAAGACAAAATAATTCTATTTTTTACTATTGATATTCAATTTAAAGTAATAAATGAAAAAAAAATGTATCAAGAATTTTGTTTGAATAAAATTTCATCCAGGAGTAGAAAACAAAAAAAAAAGAAATAATAAGGAAACATTCACGTTCGCAAATTTTCTGTGTCACGGAAATTACGTTTTCGTCTGCAGTATTAAAAACGCAGTTAAAATGGAACACCAAAAACACAACATGTGGTAAATTGGGGCAGTAAACAAGCAACGAATGAGTTTACGATTTGATTTATGGATTTTCCCCGCACTTTTATTCCTTTTCCAATTACACGGTCTCAGATGTGTTTTGAAACAAAAAAAAAAGCTCTAAATTATTACTTGATAAGTAAATGATATTTTTATCATTCAAAAACTTTCTATTTAGCCAATTTTTTTTATAACAGAAGAATTTTTATTAATTTAATAATAAAAATTCGACATTATTAAATGAATTCCTAATGAGTTTTAAGGAATTATAATCTAATGTCGCGTAAATATTTCCCGACATACAATCCATGGAAAAAGTTAATGGATTAACATTGATTTAAATCTAATTTTGTGGAATGTAATTAAAATATTCTCAGGCTATGCAATTATTCCTTTATTTCCTATATATAGGTATTTAAATTTAATAGACAAGGTTCACTGGTTTTAGATTTTCCAAAGTGAATTTAATTGTAATTAAAATTCAAGTTATTTGGGAATTTTCGAAATTTCATTTCATAACAAACTTTCATGTAAACTTTTCCTCATAAGTGGTAATGTAAAAATAAAAAACGACAATTACATTTTAGAGAAACGTAGGAAATATAATACCTATAACAACAAATAGAAATGTGAAAAATACACGAAAGTGAAAAATAAAGTCGTTTCACTTAGGGGATGAACGAAATGTATATAACTAACATAAAGTACGTGAATGATGTTCTATGGACGAAAAAAATACGAAACGAGTGTGATAAAGACGGTAAAAAATCTGTTTCGCAATCCTATCTTTCGTTTTCGCATATCCCTGTTTACGAGCATACTGCCGGAGCTGAAGAAGAAATAAAATAAATGAACAAAGTCCAAATAGAAAAAAAAAGGGAATGATAAAATAAAAAATAAATTATTCAATAATAAATGTAGGCCGCCTTAGCAATTGGAGAAATAAATCAAACAAAACAAAAGTTTGAAATCCACCACTGGAAAGGAAGAACTGAAAAAATACCCGAAAATTACAGTAGAATGGAAGAGGAAAATCAAAAATTAAAAAAAGGAAAATTTATTAAAGAGAGGAGAAAATGGAAAATCGAAAAAAGGAAATAGTAAAAATTAAAATATTACTTTCAAAAAGTAATAAATTAATTTTCCCTTAAGAAAGAAGGAAATTATTTTCCAAACGGAAAAAATGAAAATACCAAAAAGAAAATTATTTCCTTGAAGGAAAATTATAAACGATCCTTAAAAATGAGAAAATGTTAATATATTACTAAAAATTTGTAATTTATTAATAGATTCCCTTATATGCCTTATTCCTAAGCCTAACAATTATTACAATAATAATTTACCATTTATTCTTGAGTATATATATATATATATCTATATATATTAGTAGAGCACAAAATACTCTCACCAGAAATCATATTGTTTCACTCATTACTATGGCTTCAGGAATCTCAAGATGATTCTGGCAGTACAACAAACAAATTCATCTATGACGAAACAAATAATTTAACTTATTCTAAACGGTTTATAAAAAAATAAACAGTTACCAAAAAAAAAACTCTCTAAACTTACACAAATAAAATGCTTTCATTTGATTTAATGCGCTTAACAGCATCGACAGAAAAATTCCAACTTATTTTAATTATTCAAATTTTCTCCTATTTAATCAAAACTAATTAATCATTTTTTATCAGTTATATTCAAAATTAAAGAAAAATTATTCGCTTCAATTTTCACCAAAAAATGATTAATTACAAAAAAATAAAAGAACTTCGAGGTCTTAATTTCCCACTAACAAGAATTCATTATAAAATAAATAAATTTCAATTTGAGCTAAAAGA
The DNA here is from genome assembly GCA_001855655.1 of Leptopilina clavipes. Taxonomy (NCBI): domain Eukaryota; kingdom Metazoa; phylum Arthropoda; class Insecta; order Hymenoptera; family Figitidae; genus Leptopilina; species Leptopilina clavipes. The sequence goes on along the minus strand of JUFY01023018.1, from coordinate 6,238 downwards.
AAATTTTTCGAAAATCCACTCTCCTATGTACAAATTCAATATAAAGATGATAAAAAAAATATTTCTGAAATATTTGAAAAAAATATAATGCTTATTAATATCGAAGCCCAGGAAATCGACATTGTAATATATAAACGCAATACAAGTGTAAAAATAAAAAAGTGTGAATCTAATACTGTAAATGTTTCTCTAGATTAAGACGACCATTCTTTCAAACTTAAGCACAAACTATTTAAATTAAAAACAATAGTTTTTCTTCTTTAAATACAAGTTAAATAATTAAAAAATATATATTTTAAGAAATTTGTCAATTCTCGTACATAAAATGACAAATTTCCATCAACAACAGAAAAATGATTCATAAATATCAATAGGTATAGGATTGCCTCAATAGAAAAGCAAATCATCATAAAAAAAAATGGTTAAACCATTTCAATATTCATTTGTGCCATCATAATAATGACGCCACGATTCATTAATTTTAACATCAATATATAAATGCTTCAAAATATTTGAAACATATTTTATATAATATATATGTATAAGTACAATTTGTTGCACTATAAATTATTTCAATGATTTTCCGCAAAATCTCAAGGCCACCTTCGAATCATAATCAGTCTAGCGTGAAACCAGATTTTTTCTTTGATTCGAGGAAAAAGACGTATAAAGACTCAAAGGTAAACTTTGGCAATTCAATAAATTTCGAAAAAAAAATATTATTATTATAGTAGAAACAATAACTATAGTAATAAAAATACCTATAGTAATAAAAATAATAATAGTAATAAAAAATAATAATAATAATAATAATTAATTTGAAAAAAAGTACTTACAAAAATAAATATTTTCTCAAAATGATTCTTATCATTCTTGTCTTGTGTTCTTTATACGCTTTCCTCAAGGGGGAGGGGGGGAATTCGAATGGAGGAATCATTCTCTCGTTTTTTTTTAGTTTTCTCTTTTTTTTCTTGTTTTTTTTTTAATAGAGATGACTAAATGTTTTTCATCCAGGTTTTCCACGTATCTTCAATTGGTGCCAGGACGACTATTACTATGAGCACCGCTGCAAAGATAGCGATTACTACAAAGTAGATACCAAAGATCAACTTTCTGAGTCCCGAACTCTGCAGACAAGAAATAAAAAATATGGATTAGAAATATTATTTTTAAATTTTACCCTTTGATTTAGTATCACAAAAAAATCGAATAAATAATAAAAATATTAAATTAAATAGTACCAATTCATCAACCACATAAATTAATTTAAAAGTTCTCTTTTATAAATTAAAAAATAAAATCGAAATATTAAATATTAAAACAATAAATAAAAAATTAAAACAAAAAAGAATTAATATAAAATTTAAATAAAACATAGAAATAAAAAATAAATAAAAGTAAATAAAACAGATTAAAAAATATTTTTTACGGCACATACGGGAGCGTCCCGCCTGGCATCTGGATGCGACATGGACCCACGTGAATGCATATCTTTCATGGGGAAAGAATTAACTCTCTGGCTTCCTTGTCTGTCCGAAATACAGCCAGTAAACTGGAAAAAAAAATTATTTTTCAAAAAAAAAATGTATTTAATTAAATCACGTTAACGTGAAATTAACAATTTTGTATTAGACTTTATTTAAATTTTAAATATCACAGCATTTTTGAATTTTCTGATTTTTTTACCCGCCCAAAGCATGTACACGTCACATATATCACTCTAAAAACATAGAGACGAATTTTAAATTTATGCACCCATGCTTTTCCAAAATATTCACCCTAAAAAATTTTTTACCCCTAAAATAGACAAATAAAAATGAAAATGCTTACTCGAAGATAATATTTTGATATTTAGTTACTATTTTTAAAAATGTATTTTATTATACGTATATCGATATCCTTTTAATCAAAATGAAAGTATTTTATGAAGACAACTTTAATACTTTGTGTTATGCTTTCACGTGAATTACTCCATTCAATTAAACTCCACAACAACTAATTAAATTATGAAACCATCATCGTGAAGGATTTCTTCTATTATCAATAATATAACAAAAATTGAAATTTCCCTCCTTTCAAGAAATTTCTAATTTTTTTTAAATACAATCAAACATTAACATATTTACGAAAATTAACTAATTATACCATTTATAACCGATTGTGGAAATTATTTTACTTTTCATAAACTTTTACTATTTTTTTACATATATTTTTTACATTAATACTATTTTTTACTAATAATAATACTGTATTTGGAAAAAATTAATTTTCATCAATAAATTGAAAAAAAATTTTTAGAGTTGAAATTAATTTTTTCAAACGAAGTCTAGTAAATGAAATGCGTTAATTTTGCGTGATTGAAGAATCATGTCATTGAGAAGGGAGAATGCGAGAATGAGGGTTTGAAATCCATTAATTTAATTAAATTCCAGAAAAGACTAGTGGATTGTCACCGCCCTTAATCTAGTAATATGTAAATTGGCCTTTTGGTTTCCTTACCGTGAGGAAGAGATGAGTCAGAATGTGGAAAGCCACGTACGCGACAACAATCCAAATGACCCAATCTGGAGTCAGTTTGCTTCTTATTCCAAGACTGAACCCATAGAAAATGGCAATTACTGAAAATAAAACAAATCCATTAATTTCTTTAAAAAAGAAAATCAATAACGAGAAATGAAAAAAAATCATTATTTCAACTTTTAATTCATGAAGTAATTATTTTTCCTCTTTTCCAATTAGTGAATTTTTCGTATCATTAATTTTCCCCAATTTTGCAGATAAGATGAAGTATTAAAAGAAAAAAAAATTTATTAAGTATTTAATTGAAAAAAAGAAATTTATTTTTTCATAAAATTATTTTTTTTGATCAGATTTTTTAATTCAGAGAGATTTTAAAAAAATAATAATAGGACTCACTTCCACAAATATGAGCAGCATTGCCAACAAACCAATGGGCCCAATTAAAGAGTGACCTTCGTGGAGCGCCTGGATGGGGCCTCAAGGCCGCCATAAAAGGCTGAATGAAACACAAAATTGTAGTTGCTAGACCCAAGGATGCATGTATTGTTTCGTCACTCCATCTTCCCAGTTGAACGAAAATCACGATAAATCCTGCGAGTGTCATCAACCAGGTGATAATCATGAAAAATCGATGCCACTATACAGAAAAATTCACCAATTATTATTCATTTATTATAATTAATATAATTAATTAATAATTAATTAATATAACTAGTAAAAATTTTATTCAAAAAATGTAAATAAAAATCGATACAAAAATAAAAAAAATAAATAGTGATCGATTAAATCATCAACATTATCAAAAAAATTTTTTAAATCTAATCTAGAAGAATCTAGTAAATCTAGAAATTCTAAAATTGAAACAATTTTTCAATCCTTAATTACCATTATTATCGTATAAAAAAGACACAAATAAAGTTTTTAAATCAGAAAATAAAAATAAAATTTTTATCGAAAAACTAATAAAAATGACAAAATAGAAATTTTTCTCTTTTACTTTGCAGAAAACTATTTTAAATGCGTATATATATTCCTCGAGTTATTGGGTTTGTCATCTCGAGAAAATAGAATTCTTTTACTGTCTTTTATGTTTTTCTTTCTTTCTTTCTTTCTTTCTTTTTTTTTAACTTTACAGAGAAAAGCTCAAGAGAAACTTGAAAGCTACTAGTTTATACTTTATCCTAGAATGTGAAGGACACTTACGACGAACCAGTGGTCCTTTCCACAGCACTGAGAGTTAACCCACGTCTGTCTGTAATACCTCGCAAGAAGGATTCCAACGGATGCTGTACCAATCCAAGAAGCTAACATCAGAGCGCCATGGATTCGGAATAAAATATTACTCGCCGCTTTTAATTCACCAACGTCAGACAATAATCTTGACTCGGACGATGGCAAATAAACAATATCATGGAATCCAACACCGTTACCTGAAAAATTATTTTCCATCATTTATATCTATTTATCTGTCAAAAAATTTAATTGAACAAAAAATTAACTTACTCTCAGCTCCGGTTCCAGATGCCAAGAGAAGTTTGTAAGGTGTGCGAACGAGATCGAATTCTTGTCCATTAATAAATGTCCTTTTATCTCTTGAGAATGTACAAGAAACTGTATTATCACGAATTGAACTCGATTCAAGTTGAACTGCACCATCCGGCTAGAAAAGAAGAAATTTCAATAATTAAAAATTTAATACATACATTTCTAAATTATACATTTGAAAATGTATTTCAAATGTCGAAAATTATTCGCATATTAAATTGACAATAAGTTGAAAATACAATAGTGTAAAAATTCTCATTTCTTTTACCCTCCCGTTTCCATTATTATTAATGCAACAGCACTCTCGTAATTCAAGATCATATTCATCCCACAATAGAGATTTCAATTCGCAAATTGAATAACAATCGGAAATTCGATATTGGACTTTGCATTAATTAAAGTAGCAGTTTCATATTCAATAAACTTTTCTCAATATAACTGTCGAGATGTATCCTTAGATATGAAATGTTTTAATTAAGATTTCAAATTAAGTTTTATCATATTATCTTTCAGTTTTAAGAAACTTTATAATAAGGTCATGTGACAATTTAATCCCGACAAAATGTTTAAAAATTCTCTAAACTTGCGACATTAAATTTTTAAACTAAATATCGAAAAATCGATATATTAATTGATGATATTATTTTTATAATGTCTAAATCCGAGAATAAAAATTTGAACGCGAGATCAATATTTATTTAATGTCTGATGACGTTATGATGTGTCATGCGTCCTTATAGGAAATTTCCAAATTATCATCTGCATACCGTGAGAATTCGTTGGTTACTTCTTCCGGTATTCCAGGACATATAAAGACCAACTCGACCTCCCTCGTCCACACACTCAACGACACTGTCATCTCCCTAAAAACATTAAAACCTTTATTATTCTTTTCTCGTCGTAGAGAAAAGTTTTTCTTTGAAAAAAAAAATTACAAACCCTATTTAAATTTATTTCAAATATTTATCGACAAAAAAAAAAATTTACAATTATTATTTAAAGAATAAAAAATGCTCTCAACTTAAAAATAGTATGAATCCTCATTAAAAGCGAATTATTTGTAAAATTATTCATATTCGTATAACTTTATGAATAAATGAATATTCTGATATAGGAAAAAAATTACCATTTTACTATCCGTGGACAGTCCAACAGCAACGTATTTGGCATCTTTTCCTTGCATTTCAAAAATGTAGCGTTCACCACGAACAACAACGGCTACAACAGCCTTGCAATTTCTTTCCCTCTCGCAGCCAGACGGAGCTCCAAAACAAATCTTGTTCGTCCCACAGCCATCGTAAAATAAATCCTGACCATAATCGATCTGCAAAAATAAAAAAATTCCCAAATGATAAATAAAAATTGAAAAATATTAAGGAAAACTTGAAACTACAATTAAAGGCAGATGAATCAAAAATCAGTGTATGTGTGTGTACAAAGTTTGACGACCAGCCTTCAACTTAAAGTTAGATATGGTACGGGAAGCAGACTTCATGGTAGAATAATCACGACTCACAATTACCGCACCTTGCTGACTTTTGCATTTCGTTTGTCTTCAATTTATCATGTCGTTTCACTAACCATTGTTGAATTTTCAAATTCCGGACGACGGGAATATATTAGTCGGGAAATCAGAGAAATTATACATCACAAAAACTAGGGTCTTCATTTGTTTACAATTCTTTAAAATTAATTTCATTTTTAGAATAATTAGTGAGTAAAAATTTCATTAAATTCAACTGCAATTGAATTTTTATTTTCATTTAGATTTCGGTTAATAAAATATTCTAATAAGTAATGAAAATCCGACTAAATAAAAGTTCGAGTTACTCAAAATTCTATATTAAATGGAAAAATTTTACTGTATATAAAACTTTTATTAAAGTTTGGTCTGATAATAATGAATTTAAAAAAAAGAAAACTTAAATACTTACATTCAGTGGGGTTGGACGATAATAAGGTGGAGTCGTCGTTCTAGGATTTTTCATTTGAGGCGCAGAAGTGTCCACAACGGCGGAACTTTTCAAGACTGTTATTCTCGGGGATTCCACCCCAATCCAATACGTGGCATAGTCCTGCAGGAAAGTTGAACTGTGGGGGGAAGGAAAAAAACACACTAAAGTTTAAAAAAGTCGGTGAAAAGAAAAGAACCAACAAAAGCGAAATACGAGAT
>JUFY01023016.1:0-17584 GCA_001855655.1 Leptopilina clavipes | reverse complement strand
TCAAATAGACCTGAAAAGAATTTTTAAAAGATCGAAATAACAAATACATACAAGGTAAACAAATATATTTTTTTAAATTCACAGAAATACAACTTGTACTAAAATTTTACAGTCTTATTGTATATACAAATATACTTTGAAATGATGACTATAACCAGAACGTTTTTTTAAATTATTTAAATAAATAAATTTCTTTTAATTGTACCTTTATATCTTACATACATTTTATGAAACTCAACAGTTTGTCACTGTTTATAAAAACAAAATTCTTATTCTATAATTTTATAAAATTCTGTACTTTGGAATGATGTAATAGTCTGTCGTATCATAAGACTGATGTAAATCATATAATACCAGGTGAGTTAACTCACTTAAACAAAGCAATCTCTTTGTGTTTGACGCATTACATTCAACTTTATATCCTACATATATTTCATCAAATTCGATAGTTTTCCACTTTTCACAAATTGCATATCCCATATCAGAAGCGATAAATAAAGCGACAATTTTGAAGAAAATAGGAAATTCTGATGAGTCTCTTTTTTTGCAATAAATGAACCAATTTTAAAATCTATTTTGAAATTAAATTCTTTTACTTCGTAAACATTTTCGATAGAAGAATTGCTTTGGAGACTCGTAATAATATCGATTTCGTATTTTGAAGTGAGATCTATAATTCGTACATATTTTCCAGTTTTAGCAGTCACTATTGGTTCCACAGTTTTATCATTCTCAACCCATTTTTCATATATATATTTTTGGTGTTGTTCTGCAAAAGATTTTATAATGTTAATAAAATTTTTGGATGTTTTTATCAAATTCTTAAAATAATTGTGTTTCCTTCAAATCTTAAAGTAGACAAGGAAGTGAGTGGGCCCATCATCTTAAGAACTAGTGGGTAGTGGAGTAGCAAATGATGCTTTGGTATTAAATGTGTTCCTAGATATTCCAAATATTTAGAATGATGTTGAACTATTAACTCTTTTAATTCCGCTACCATAGATTGCGTAACAACTGGAGAATAAACAATTTGCATTATTTGCAAAAGAAGTCCAATAACCTCCCACTGTTTAAAAAGGCGACTTGAATCAGTTTGAGCTTTTTTTATGACATCACTTAAAATTAGCGGTAAATACATCAGTAAGCATCGGGATTGTGCAGCTCGTTGACCTATTAAATAGCCTTTTTTACTTAAACTTATAGGGCTAGGTTTATTTTTTATTTCGCATTGCCCGTAGTTGAATATATATAATCTTTCGTTGAGTTTTTCTAATGAAATCAACTTTTTTTTTTCTACTACTTCCTGCAGAAAATACTTTGGTTCTAGCTGACCCATTCCTTCGAGAATATCATGTGCAGGGTCAACCGTAAGGCTCTCAAATTGATCGAAATATAATAATTGACTTAAAACTGTTTCATATTTACATCCGGCTCTTCTACAAAAATCCTTACTCTCAGCTCGAACATTTAATATTTCTGATCGCAAACATTCTTCTTTTTCTAATATCATAGTTTGTGCATCAGTATACGTTACTGTACATATTCTACAATAATTAGTCGCTCGAAAAGATTGAGGCATACCATAAATCATATTACCACCTAAATTATCAAATGAAAAAGCAGATATTGTTCCACGAACAATCTCCTCATTAATTTCTATACCTTTTGTTTCAAATATTTTTAAATCTTGAATTATAGGTGTCAATATTGCATCCATACCAAATTCTTTAGCATCCGTAGAATAAAAAAGAGCGACTAAATGAATGTTATCTAATTGTGAGTTAAATCCATAGGGTAAATTACTAAACACACAATAAATTCCGCCAATTTTGTGTCCGCCAGTTTTACTGCCTAAAGGATTAACAGTTTCGAATTCATCGAAGTACAATTGAATACCGACATTATGATAATTGAATTTGAAAAAAGGGTGTTTTTTGAAGTACAGACCATCTCTAAATGAACTTATGTTTCCGGATTGATCAACAGTATTATTAAACATTACTTTTCTTACAGAGGTATTTGATAACACAAATTTAAGAGTTTCTAAAATTGGTATATATGCAACTGTACATGGAACGGGTATCGTATTATACACTCCAGTACGATGGTCAAAGCGTTGATTTGTACGTGTACCAATTGCAAAATAGGTTGGTGCAACAAAATTTATCTTATTTGAGCGAATCTTGTTTCTTTTGTAATTTGAGCTGACATTTTTAATAGATTTTTTGTGCTCAGAAATATATTTTTGAACACGTGGAGAGAGTGGATTATTATCCTCTAAGGAAATGGCAGAGATTTTATTGAATACTTCATTTAATAATGAAGATGTATCCTTGACGATTTCATCGGCTATTGTCTTTGGTATAGATAGGGTATCCAAGTTTAATGCGAATTTTTCAAACAAACTTATCGGCTTAACTACATTTTCAGCATTTGTTTTTAGTTCGGAACTATTTTTTGAAATGGTTTCTGAGTGTGAGGGCACTATACAAGCAGTTGAGGAAGTGTCAGTTGCGGTACAATTCAAAGTATCAAGTGGACTCGATGTGTTTTCCATCAGCGAAGAATTCTTAAGTTTTATCGAAGATTGCTCTTTTTCAAGGGCAATGCATTGCTGCTTTGGCTCGGAACAGTCTTTATAATTAATAGTATCACTCGCCCGAACTAAATGACTACGTAAATGGAATCTAAAACTTTTATATGTCTTAAAATTTAAATCACAGGACGTAAAACAACAATATAACACTAACAGTTGACCGTCAAAAAGTCCGTGGTCGCAACGAAGATGAGAGCACGTTTCATCAATGGAGTGCATCTCCTTTTTACAAATAAAACAATGAAAAGTCATCTTTCTCGTTTTGAATAATAATTAATTATTCCTCTCTGGTAAGTTTCGTTCTAACTTCACGCATACGCGGTGTTAATGACATTTCATTTCCCAAATTATAGAAAACGATTTCAAAAAATTTAAAAAAATTTTTTAAATCTTCGTCATACGAAGTATTAAAAACGTAATGGCTTTTAAATAATTGGTCAACCGCTTCCACAGCAGTTTTAGCCACAACTGGAATAAATTGTTTTTCCAATGCGATATAGTAATTGCAATTACATTTTTTTGTGGGCCTACTGCCACCAAGCACGGTTGAGAAGTGGACAACTCGACGTCTTTTAGAATATTTCCAATCTGAAATATCACATTTAGTGTTATAACAAATGATAAAATAATGGAGTATTTAAATAAACACAGTGAATCACAAAATTATTAAAAAACAAATTTATCAGTACTTATGAATGCCATTATGAATAAAATTATTAATATACCTTGGAGAAAACAATTAGTTTATGACATATACTGGCTATTGAACCTCTACTTTTTTTATCACGTCCTCTTGTGGAGGGTGGCAACTGCCTTAGCAATATTAAAATTGCCTTTGTTTCATTATCCCAGTCTAAAATACAGAATTTACAAAATAATAGCATTTAATTTAAATAATATAATCTTTATCATTAATTCATTTTATCCATATATATGAAATTTGGAAATATACTTTACTTTACAGTTTTAGTACAATTTAAAAATTTTCTCTCTGACTTTGATTGTATAGAATTGAAATAAATTAAATACAAATTCAATGTTAATCTATTAAAAGTTAGGATTGATTAAAAAATAAAATAAATTGTGGATTTACCGAAATTAAGATAAAAATTAAATTAAGTATAGAATTCGAGACGAAAAATTTAACAATTTTAAATATAATTTAATATTTTCTTATTAATTTTTTAATTAATAAATTGAACAGTACATAGATGTGATTGATAAATTATATTATTAATGCCGTAAAAGCATATATTTATAAATCCTGGTAGAGTAAAAATATATAACATTTATAAACTTACCATTATCTACATTTGTGGTTTCCACTGCAGACTTTCTCCTCTTATTTTTGGGTTCTGATGGGTTTGCGTTTTTTCCAAATTGCTCGAATATTTTTTCCACGGAAAAATTGTTCAATTGTGCATTAGGATGAATTAACTTGAAGTCGATGTTTATCTGTAAAAAAAAATTTTACTATACAAATATACCAAGACAGTAAATTCTATTTATTCTTATAGAGAAAAAATTGTAACTGCAAATTGTAGTTATCTTGAATTTTACATAGAATTAAAGGATAACAATTGTTTCTTAAAGAAATTAATAAAGTAAATAAAATCTTACCAAATTAGGAGTATCTAAAAATCTTGGAAATTTTTTTAAGATCTCCGTGGGATTCTTTCTACGAAAAAAGAACGTTTTTTCCATCGATTTCTCAATTTCCATTAAATTTGTTTTTGGGTCCGCATATTCAAGAAATGTCAAATTGGCTTGCAATTCTTCTTCGGATTGCCAAACTGCATGTTCTTCAAGTTGAATTGCAGGTTCGTGAGCACCGATATTGTTAGAATTATTTTTTTTACCTTTGGTTCTGTTAATCGTCTTCAATCGATTTGTAAAAAATCCTAAGCCTGTGTCCGGATTGTAAAACGCTTCCTGTAATTAAAAATAATGTACATAAAATTAAATATTATCTAGTGTTAAAAACAAGAAAAATTGTTCATAAACTTATAAAATTCATTAATTCAAATAGAAGTATTATTGTTAGAAAAACAAATACATACGTAACCATATTTAGAATTTACATCTTTGAGACCTGGAAATAAATTAATCAAATTACTAGCGTATTTGATTTTTTCCTGTTTTGGAATTTTCTTTCCATGCTCTTTTGTCATGAGAAACACAACAATGTTGACCAGTTTTCTCCTATCTGGTATATCCAAATCCTTATTTAACTCGTAACGTTGAATTATTTCTAATCCTCCTGATAATTTTTCAATTTCAGCACGTAAATTCTAGGAAAAGATATTAAAATTATTAATCAGTCGTTGTAGGAATATATAATTATACATATATTTGTCATTTTCTTACAAATTGTCCAGATTCTGGAATATTTATGTCGTTTCCATCCAAAAGTTCATTGAAAATATTTCCTATTTCAGAATTTACTTCTTCAGAATTTCCGTGATTTATTGAGCGATCAATCGCTACCAAATTATTTACTGATAAAATAGGAATATCTGCAAGTTAATTTTAAATAGTAAGTTAATAATTAAAATAAATAAAGTAATAATTTACTCTTTAATGCAAATTTTGAACTATTTTCATGCATTTAATGATTTTAAATTTAAAATTCAGCATCGTTTGTAAATATACTCTACATTTGATTTTATTTAATATATAAATGACAGTGAATTAAATAATTTTAATTAGCTCTTTTTAAAAAATCATATGAAAGTCGGCAAACAACGTAATTACTGTCAATACCGAAACAAATTGGTAAAATTACTTAACTTTAAGTAAATTACGATGAAAGATAAATATGTAAAAATTTTATTTGCAAAAAAATTTGATTTGAATAATGAAGTAAAAATTTTTTATAGATTTTATTCGGTTGATTTAATAATTTATTTCGTTTTTAACTCATAAACTCTTTTAATAAATTATGAAATGTCAAATGAACAAATGAAATTGTTTGAAAATCTAGGTTATGTTAGTTTTGCAGCCGAGAAAAACACATAAAATGGATTTTAAATTGTAATATTGAATACTATAAATTACACTATATTGCTATAAACTTTTTACTTACATACATAATTAAACTAATCTAACACTAACCTTGCCAAGTATTGATCTGATCGACCCGTTCTTTTGATTGAATGAAAATCGTTTTCTCTTCAAAAAAATGAAAAGTATCCTCTTCTATAATTATATTTTCTTCATCCAACAATATGATATTATTATCATTGAACTTTCTTTGAGCTAGAAAATGTGTCAAAATTAATTATCTTATTATCAAAATTGACAATTTTAATATTTTTAAAAAGTGATAAAATTCAGTGTAACTTTACTTACCAGCAGAAATGAATTCTCTGAAAGTCGAGGGAATCTTTTCACAAGGTATGTTAATCCATGTGACTGGCTGCTTGTTGTAACTGACTTTTCTTTTCTCACTTTGCGTAAAATCCATTTTCTTCAAAAAATTGTAATTTTTAACACTATATATATATATAAAATAACTGATAACCGGAAACCGGGAAATAACAAGTCTCAACCGAAAAAGGTGCACAACGCATGCGCGTGATGACGTAAAAGACGAAACAGCACTTATTGGTGCGATTAAATGCACTCTCGCACTTCTATAGATGTCGATCTTGGTGAAGAACGAACGTTTTACACTGTTTTAGTGCGAAAGATCAATTTATATCAACTTTACACTTGAGGTGGTGCTGAATAAGTAAATGTACGCATTTTCGCACCGAATTATGAACACCGCTTGCTTACAACTTTACACCGAGTGTAAAGTTGTAATCTAATTTTGATTTATTTCTAACAGTGAAAGATTGTTTCAGTTTATTATAACTTTTATTATTATTAGTTTCAGTTCAATGAAAATAGATAATTGAATATTAATTCACGTTTTCCATAATTAAATATGTACAATAATGCAGTTGCAATGAAAATAACTATATACACATAACGAGCTCTAAATTCTGATCGATTTACCTTGAAAATTATCGAATATGCGGTTTAGTGCTAATTAAAATAAATCAACTGTTTTATTTATAAAATAAAAAAATTACGAAAATAGCACAATTTGCCATAACACAATATTATCTTATAAAAATTATAAATATAATTATAAAATTTATAATTATAATTATAAGACAATAAAATTAATATAGAAATTAATATCATACATTTATTGATTTCAGGTTAAGAAATATGCAGAAGTTCCTCCAAAAAAAATTGCAAAAAAGATAATGTGATTTCTTTTTTTGTTTTGACAAATTTTAACGAGGAAGAAAAAATGAGTATTAAAAAATTAACGAAATTAAGAAAAACTAAAGTCCCTCCTGCATTAAATATCAGGGAACCCATTGAGGACGAAGAACTGAAACTCAAGACTGATAGAAGTGAGTAAATAATTTATTGTCAAATCTTGTGTCTCTTTTTGCAATATAATAAATTTAACTGACCTGACGATCGTTGCTCCTCTTTCGTATAGAAAATTTATTTTTACTCCAAATCAATTTCAATATCTCCCTGTCAGAGACAATTCAAATGAGAAATTGAAAACTATATTCAAAACATATTTTTCTTCGCATTCAGTCATTCGAATTTTAATTACTTTTATAAAAACAAAATTATACCAATATTGTATTTGAATTTGTTTTTTAAAACAGAATTCTTAAATATTTAAAATTTTATTCTCCCTTAAAAATGCGAAATTTTAAAATTATTATTTTTAAAATTTTAATTAAACATATTTTAATATTGAGAGCATTAAATATATATAAACTTGTGCTCTGAAAACAACTATATTCACAAAAGAACAAAAAGAAAATGGACATGTTTTAACAGAGAGGATTAATTCAATCTACATTTTGTGAAGTCGATTAAATTTGCTCCATATTCTGCGACAGCTCGGAACAGAGGAAATATAAACATTATGTATATATAGAGTACGAATTGTCATTGGAAAGAATTAATATATCAAATAATGTAACGATATTAAATTATTAATTTCCCTGTGCTGAAATTTTCAATTTGAAATAACCCCCATTGAAATATTTAATATTCACTCAAAGAAATATTTTAAAAAGTTATTTTATTTCCACCTGCTGTTATATAATATAAAAAATAAAAAAACATTCCAGCCTTGCCATTTTGGGCTGCTCAGTTGAAATTAGGTCGAACATTGTTTATTCAAACTATTCTTGATATTATTTTCTTGAGAAAAATATTTTTTGATATTTTATATACTTTTTTGGCGAAAAAGAAAAATATTACAAAAGGAAGCAATTAGGAAATATAACGATAAGGTATTGAAACGAAGATTAATATTCTTTTTATAGAATTAAAAAATGAATATCTTCTATATGAGGCTGTGATAAAAAATGAAGCGGACTCGGTTCGCAAAGTGCTCAAAGAGACTGTCGACGTAGATACCAGAAACAATGTAAGTCACAATCCTTTTACATATTCCACTTTTTTGCGGGTCGCATGCATAATCACTAACGATTTCCTATGTTTAAGTGATGAAGTGGAACTCTTAACAAAGCTCTACAAATTTTCAACTCATCAATATACTGAACTATTCCCACACCTGTGCCCCTCATTAAAAAAGAAAAAAGTTACCCCCATTATCACGTTTTACAATCGTCTATCATCATCATCATCATCTATTTTATGATTGTGCCAACCATAACTTGACCATGTAAATTTTTATGATTCATAAAACCAAATGTACAAATAACCATTTAGAATTTTATTTCAAATTTCGTAATTATTCCCTCTAAAGCTCGCTCTAAAGTAAACTTGTCCTATTTCCCAAAAATTGCAAATAGATGCAAATAGATAATGTGTATTTAAAAAAAAATCCTCTTTAAAAATTTGTATTTAACAAAAAATTTGTATTAAAAATTTTAAATGTAAATAAATATGTTTGGAAAAAATTTTTATAATGAAACACTGATGAATATTCTCATCTACATTCACATGCGTATAATACTTTTTTGTCGTTCATGTTTTGTTCCACTGCATTGTGCAAACACAATTCATTTTCCCTCGAAATTCACTGCACGTTTTATTCCCTTACTCTGAGAAAATCAATTAACCCAAAATATATATACATTTTTTATACAGTACGGCCGTGCTCCCATTCATTTGGCGGCGTCGAAAGGAAACACAGAAATTATCGAAATGCTAATGCAATATAAGTGTGATATTGAAGTAATAGATAAGGTACGTTGCATTTTTTCAAACATTCGTCTTTTTTATAAACATTCTTAATTTGTCGTTTCTTTGTCATTTTTTTTTTATCAGAAGTAATTAAAAACGATCAGTTTCAAATATATTATAAATTTTCTATATTTTTCTCAGATTGTACTTGAAAATATATAGTAAAATAATTTAAAAAATAAATATAGTAAAATTTTGCAGTCTGAAAGATGATAAAAATTCTTGTAATTCATTTTTCAGTAGTAAGAGACAATTTAAGTCAGATACAAATTTTCTGAATTATTTTATCATTAGTGAAAGTAGTAACAGTAAGTTTCAGTCAGACATGGCTTTAATGAATTTTTATATTTATAATTTATATCGTAAGTAGTCAAAGTTATTTTTAGTCAGACAAAACGATACAATTTTCTGTAATTCGTCCATCAGAAATAATATAGACTATTTTTAGTCTGACAAAACTTTTCTGAATTTTTGTAAATATAGAATAAGTAGTGAAAGTCCGTTTTTGGTCAGACGAAACTTTCTTTATTGTCGTCAATAAATAATTAATGATAAAAATCGTTATTATTAACTTAAATATACTTTTTAATTTTCTATCAATATATATAAAATTATTAAATCGATAATGCCACACTTCTCTTTATACACGAATATAAAAATATACAATTTAGAATAACTGCGATTCTATGTATGACACTAAAAATCCATCTTTTTATGTTAAATATGAATCCTCTGAGCTAAAAGCGTTCTCTATGTAAAATGCATTCATTGGCTAAATACATCGCTTACTGAAGCAAATGCATTTTTCATACTCGAGAGACCGTATCTTCATTTCACGCTCAAATTCATCATAATTTCTTTAATTTTATTGGTCCTCTTTCTCAGACAAAGAGCAATTTTGATGTAGAAATTCGTAAAAAATATCCCCTTAATAATGAAGATATTTTTTGCAAATAAATTGTTTTCGTACCAATAATGTTGAAAATATAATTAAGAATTTTTCCCAAAAAAAACTAAGAATAATTTTCTTTTTTTTTTTGAATAATAATTTTGAATAATAATTTTTTTTTTATAACGATTAGTAGTTTTTTTCGTTAGTGAGAACAATGAATTTAAAATGTGCAGAATGGAATGCGACCACTTCACATGGCTGCGTGGCATGGACATCGGGAAGCTGTGAAAATGCTTATAAATGCTGGAGCAAACGTATCGGCAGTGAATAAGGTTTGTAACTTACAAAATAAATTATTAATTCTAATTGTAAATCTATATTTTAGATAATGATAATATATTTTAGATTTTTTTATTAATTCTAATTGTAAATCTATATTTTAGATAATTTATAAACCTAAAGTTCAATTTTCGTGAAAATGATATTTTTATTATCCTCAACTCACTAAATTGCGATTAATTATTAATTATTACCAAAAAAAATTCACTAGGACACATTCCTATTATCAAATTTCGATCAAATTATCCGCAGTTGTTTTATTTTTTAACGGGACGTTGAACAAAAAAATTGAATTAGAATTCAGGTGGGGGTCAGAATAAAATCGATAGCAGGTGAGTATCTAGGAAAGTTCAGCGATGTATAACTGAAGATAAACGATCTCATAAGAGTCAATTATTCTTTTTAGAAAGCTTCCTGAAATTATAAACAATGAAACAATAAAAAACATGTATTAAAAAATATTATGCAGATCAGAAATATATCAGCGTTAGAAATCTCCAGATGTTTAGAAACTGATAAAACACATCTATGCAATTAAAACCATAATATTATTATCAGAAAAGAATTTTAAAAACATAAATTTTTAACTTTTTTTAATTTCAAAAAAAAATTTAATCTTCTAAGTAAAGAAATTGTGTAAAAAAATTTTTCTATCATAATCAGACTGAGTTTTTGGAAAAATTTTAGATCAACTTCTTTGTGCTACTACTTTCGATCAAATTTTCAGTTAGATCACTTTTTCTACACATTTTAGTTTTTAACATCTATAATATTCAGCCTCTAAATGAAATTTTCGAATTCCAGATCCTCATTTATATTCCAGAGGTGCCTAACTGTTTCAAACGAATGGTACCTCAGTGAACATTTGGGTAGAATTTAGTTTTCATGTTTACTTTTCTCTCTCACCTTTTCACCGAAAAAAGAAGAAATTTGTTAGATTTCCCCAAAGAAATAAAATCCTTTTTTATTCCAAAGAAAGGAGAATACATTTAACTCCACTGCAAAAACAAGTGTCTCATTTTGAGACGTTTTGTCCACATATTTGAGTCACGTGTCTCAAATATGTGGACAAAACGTCTCAAAATGAGACACTTGTAAGACACTTGTTTTTGCAGTGTCGGAGAATATTATTACTTGTAAAATTTCCAAAACTTCATGAATAAAATCCAAATGGATTAATTTTCCCCTCCAGAAACAAATTGCGTATATCTAAAATAGTTCTCTTGAAAAGAAAAGACGTTCGTGATTTGAATTTAAAGTTAGAGTAGATTTTGTAGATCTCTTTCAGTCTTTCCAAATTCTTCTGTGATATTCTTTTACTGTCAGTGAAAAAGTCACTACGAGTAATATTAAAATTTTTTTAACTATTTTCAAAATTTAATTTCAGTCGTATAAAGTCAGACAATGCTTTTTTGAATTATTTTAAATTTTTAACGATATTATAAGTAGATGAGTCAATTTCAGTCAGACGTGATGATTGAATTTCGTTTTGTTTATCTATCAGTGGTAAATATTCGTTTTAGTCAGACAGATTTTTTTCGAAAATTCCGTAACGTCGCAATGAGTAGTAAAAGAATATTTTTCGTCACGACAATTTTAATTTCTGTTATTTAGGTTTCAGTAGTAAACATCTTTTTTAATCAGGCAACTTTTTTGCAGTCATATAATATAGAAAAAGATATAATGTAGAAAAAGAGAATCAATAAGGTAAAAATTTTTTTGATTTCTTATTGAAATTATAAAAAAGTAGTAAAATTTCATTTTAGTCAGACATTTTTCAATTGTTTCAATAGTATCGTAAAGTAGTAAAAGTCAGTGATAGTCAGACAAGCTAATGAAAATTAATGTAGTTCGTCTATCAGTAGTAAAAGTATGTCTTAGTCAGACAAAACTTGACTAAAGTTCTGTAATTTCTGTATTAGTATTAAAGTAGTAAAACACTGTTTGATCAGCCAGAACAATCTAAATTAGTACAATTTCAACTTAAGGAGTAAAAGTTAGTTAATCGCAGACAATAATTTTAATTACTAATACAAATAATGCATATAAGTATTAAAAGTTTTTATTGGCAGATATTTCGATTTACATTCCCACAATTAAACAGCAAGTAGTAAAACTCAATTTTAGTCAGACAGAACTTTGCTCTCTCACAATATCTCGATCAGTAGTAAGAGAATATTTTCGTCAGACAAAACGATTCAAAGTTAAAATCAAATTTAAATCCAGATTTACAAATTTTTAAATTGAATTAAATTGAATTTTATTAATCAAATTTTATCAAATTTCAGTATTTTAGATTTTAGTATTTTTTCTACATATTTATCAAAAAAAAATTTTTTTTCCTCTCTCTGGGTGAATAATGAAATAAAAGAACGTATATAATGTTTTACAGAAAGAATGCACACTTCTCATGTGTGGTGCTCGAGGTGGTAGTGCAGAAGTGGTAAACTATCTCGCCGAAGCTTTAGAGTCATTAAATGGGGACGCGGCTGATTGCACAGGAGCTACTGCAATTCATCATGCGGCCAATGCTGGACATCCATCAACAATAACAGCTCTCTCAAATATTCCCGGAATTAAATTGGAAGTTAAGGACAAGGTAAACAGAAATCAATACCATTATTTTACACATTTATATGATTGCATTTTTCTTTTTTAAATATAATTTTTAATCATAATTTAATTTTTCTAAATTTTCCTCATACATTTTTATTACAAGAAACGCAATAGTATTAATAAAATCGAAAATTTCCTAAGTAGCTTTCAGTGTTAATTTTCACATTTAATATATATACTTCTTGAAAATGTTAATAAAAAACATTCCTAAGAGAACTAGTCCTAAAAGTATTTCTTGATTAAGACATTCCTGATATCTTCAGTTTTTTATTACATCAATAAAATCCCTCTATGACTTCATTTACATCCCCCAGGAATCTTATTTTTTCCTTATAAAAATTCTCTTCAGAATTTTTTTATTTTTTCACACTTCGAAACATTTTTATTCAATGAAAATGTTTTTTTATTTATCAAGCAATTTTTTTTGGCCTGAAATAAAATAAAATTGAAAAAGGTAAAAACCTTTTTCAACTTTAATCAAGTTTTGTAAAATATATCTTTGTTTTATATTTATTTTTTATTTTATTTCTTTGTGTGTATTCCATTAGAATGGACAAACTGCTTTGCACTGTGCGTGCTCAGGGGGCCATTTCGAAGCCGTGGAAATATTGATAGGACTTGGAGCTTACGTGGATGCTCAAGATAATGAAGGAAACACACCATTGCACGTGACTACGAGAAACAGAGATACAGAGATAGCTCAACTTCTTTTAAAAGTTGGCGCAAACACTGAACTCACTGACGAGGTGAGCAATCAAAACTCAACTTTTACTATACAAACTTCCTACATAAACAGTTTTAAAACTTTCCAAATTCATTTCCTATTCTTTCAATAAGTCTATGTATAAATAAACTATGCCGTGAGGTAAGTTTAGAAAAATCTTTTCTAAAATTGATGTCTCCAATTTCCCTAAGTCCCACTTCTCTATTCATTAGAATTCTAGAAAATTCATTTTAAGAAAAAATGATTTAATTTTGAAAATTACATTTGAATCTGATAATGAAAAATATAGCATTTCTTATCAGACAGGATTTAAATTAGTATATTCAATTGAGGAATTAGTTAAGTTGTAAAAGTCGGTTCAGGTTAGACAAAACTTATCTGATGTCCTGTAATTTTTGAAATCAGTAGTAAAAGACTGTTTTTAGTCAGACAAGAATTTTATTTCTTATAATATAAACATAAGTAGTAAAAGTCATTTTTTGTCAGACAGACAGTCATGTAATCAGATTTAAGTAGTAAAAAGTAGTTTCAGTCCGACAGAACTTTTCTGAACTCGTATAATATTGAAATGAGTAGTAAAAATCCGTTTTAATCAGACAAAATTTTTTTGAGCTCGTATAATATCGAAATCAGTAGTAAAAATCCATTTTAGTCAGCCAAAATTTTTTTGTTCTCGTATAATATCGAAATCAGTAGTAAAAAGCAGTTTTAGTCGGACAAAACTTTTTCGAATTCGTATAATATCGAAATCAGTAGTAAAAATCCGTTTTAGTCAAACAAATTTTTTTTGTTCTCGTATAATATCGAAATCAGTAGTAAAAATCCGTTTTAGTCAAACCAAACTTTTTTTAAACATCCCCAACAGTTAGCAGTAGTAAAAGTCCCTTTTAGTCAGACCAAACTTCCTCTCATCCTTCTGAAAATATTGTAAGTAGTAGAAGTCAGTTTCAGTCAGACAAGACAATTAAATTCTTCTCATTAATCTATCAGTAGTAAGAAGCAGTTTTAATCAGCCAAAGCTTTCCGCATTCTTCTCTAACAATAGTCTAAGTAGTAAAACTCAATTTTAGTCAGACATTACAAAAAATATTCCTATTTTTAAATTAAAAAATTTGTTTGCTCTCAATTAGTATAGTTTCATATCATAAAAAATATTACGTTCTACTTCAAAGGAAAGAAAAATAATTTTTCACAGGAAAAGTTTTTTTTGAACTATTTTAGAAAACCAAATGTGTCTCTATAAGAAGAGAAGCCAATGAATATAATTTTGAAAGAAGGGTGAAAAAAATGTATATTTGAAAACATCATTTGACTTCTATTTTTGAAAAATTAATATCATTAAAATTCACTCATGAAAGCATTTCTTTTTTCCAAAAGAGGGGAGTTACTCCGCTCCACGTAGCTGCTAGTCAAGGAGTCAAGGGAATACTCGAATCGATTATTCAACACGGAGGTTTGCTCAACAAGCAGTGCAAGGTATATATTTTTTTCTTCTTTTTTTTTCACTTTCATTTTTATAAATAGCTTAAAAAAAGAATCATTCACGCTAAAAAAAGAGCACGTACCAATGAGTTTCTGTTTATGGGCGAAAAAAGTTTTTCTTTTTTTTTTCAAATTGAATAGAAAGCCGACGAAAAATGAGAATGTAATAAGCGCCTTAATTAACGAATCCATTAATTCACAGAATGGTAATACACCACTACATTTGGCATGCGAAAGCAATCAAGTTGACACCGTCGAAATTCTTATTAATAAAGGCGCTGAATTAAACACTCTTAATTCGGTAAGAAAATATCTCTTTTACATCATATCTCGTATAAACTTTTCAAATGCTTCCAAAAACAAATTGAAACCGAATCTTTATGAATTTTAAATTTAATCAACACAATTTTATATATACAAAAAGACAATTTACATAATAAAAATTCGAATAAATTTTAATGGAAATTTGAATAATTAATTTTCAATTCATATTTAGAAAAAGAGTTAATTTTAAAAAATCGAATTTAAAAACGAATTTCCAAAAAAGAAATTCTCCTAGTGGATAAAACAAAATTTGAAATAGTAATAATTTTGGATAAAAATACTTTCGAGAAAACTTTTAAATGTAGAGGAAAACTATTATTTCACTCGGGGATATTTGCTCGAAGGAATTAAAAAAAGTGAAAGGCAATAACACTTCAATTTGTCGTAGAACATTGTAAATATCGATATTCCATTATTTGCAGAACATTAACCAATCAATATATAACATTATAGGGATATAATTTTCCATATGTTTTCTATTTCACAAAAAAAGAAGAAAGAAAGAATGTTATACGACTTTTGCTATGCGTTTGCAACTTTATTTCAGAGATTACAATCTCCAATACACATAGCTGCCGAAATGGGACACACGGAAATTTGCAAACTCTTATTAAAAGCAGGTGCAAATATTCAACAACGCGAGAAGGTAAATATAAATCTTCTTCGTGTTATTCTTATGCGCCCCCTTTTACTCCTGAGTGATCAATCTTTAATCTCAAAGAAAAAAACGAAATCTAAAAAAAATTATCCCCCAGCATTTGCATTCTTCACGATTTTTCCAGAAGAATGGGAATTCGTAATTTTTCAAGATACATATATCACGGCAGATGTATATATACATATATACATACAAACCCAACGGAACATTAATCTTCCAGCTCGATATTCGTATACACCTGCTTTATCGAAAATTGTAAAATATTTTTCAAATTTTTCAAATTTTTTCCTTTTTTTGTCTCTTATTTTTATTTCCATACATTGCAACAATTCAAAGGGGCATTCACAAAATATAATTTTAAATATATTCTGAAAAATATTTCGTTCAACTTATTCTAAAGTATTATGAAAAATATTCTCTTATAAAAAGTAATACATAAATACTGTAAATGGAATTTTTTTCTAAATGATCTGAATTTTCATATAAATTTAAATATGTGGAAAACTCAGGTCTTGTGGAAACATTTAAATATTAAAAGGCGCTAATGAGCATGTATAAGTAAAATTTAGAAGAATATTAATAATAATTATGATAAAAAATTAATAATAGTAGGTGAAAATAATAATAAATAATAATTATAATAATAAAAAGTAATAATAATAGATAAAAATAAAAAGTAATAGTAAATAGGTAAAAATAATAATAATAATAATAATAATAATAATAATAATAATAGTAAATACGAGAATAATTTGAAAATATTTTAAAAATTTTTTTAACAAATTAATTTTTTGATTAAAAACCTTGAAGAATTCCCTTTTGGACCTTAAATGACATTTATTCGAATGACACAAATCCCGATAGATGAATTATGTAACTTGAATTATTGAAAATCGATAAATCAAAAATTGTGCTGGTACATACTTCATTGATTTCTATTAACTTCAGCGAATGTAGGAATTTATCGCGTCTATTGAACTAAATATCTTCCAGAGTGGAAAAACACCTCTTTACATCGCTGCTCGAGGCAGTTTTACAGCAATCGTTGATATGATCATCAAGACAGCAAGATTGGATTATCCAACTCCGGTAAAATACGTAATAAATATAAATCCACATGTAATATTTTTAAATATATTGATATAGTTAATAGCATCTAAATATATTGATACAATTAATAATATTTAAATATATTGATACAATTAATAATATTTAAATACATTGACATAATTAATTATTATTTATATTAATTATATTTAACATAGATACCACTTGACTGTAATTTTTAGTTCATCTTTTTCTAATCACATAGAGTTTATTTTTATTTCAATTGAATATTCGTTGAGAATTTGAAATAATTTGTCAGCAATGGAAGTTATTTCTAAAATGCCGTGTGACGTTGACGTCACACGGTCGAGACATTAAAAGTTCTCAACCGTATCATTTTTAAACACAAAATAATGTGAGAAAAGTCTGCTGTGGAATTGTTCATTATTTAAAAATTAAAACAATTTTTTTTTCCGTTTCTTTCAAAAAATAGCTTTTCAATCGTTTTAATTGAATCGTGGAAATAATAAAATTTACATATTCATACATTTGGTTGAATTTAAATTTATAATTAAATAAATAGGGGAGACCGGGGCGTAAAAGCTAAGGGGCGTAATAAATAATTGTAATTTATTTAAAAGTCCTAAGTCAAAATAATTTCACTCC
>JUFY01023015.1:0-14433 GCA_001855655.1 Leptopilina clavipes | reverse complement strand
AAAAAAAAAAATCACATAAATATATATAAATTTTTTACGACATTTTATTATTATTATTATTATTATTATATTTTTGTATACGATGGAGGAAAAAAATTTATTACTCTTATCACGTATCTTTATTGTAGTTTTGAAATATTTCAACAATATAATAAGAAAAATATTGATATAGTAAAAGAAAAAAAATATTTTAAAAACTAAATTATCCAAATTGGAAAATAAATTAAATTATTAATATTTATTAAATAAATTAATATTTATAAAATAAATTAATATTTATAAAATAAATTAATATTTATTAAATAAATAAATATTTATTAAATAAATTGATATTTATTATATGAATTAATATTTATTAAATAAATAATTAAATTATTAATACGAACATTTATGTACCGTAGGAGATAATAATTTGAACGCTATTCACGGAAACGTCGAATGTGCCACTCACGAAGGTGAAGAATTATGCACACTTTGGATCTATGTCTACAGATAGACAAAATTAACAATCCAAGCAGAGTTCACATTCAAGTTACACAAATCACATTAAAGTTGCCGGGAATTAACATTGTGTTAGTAATATATATATATATATATATATATATATATATATAAATGTGTGTGTGTGATAGTTCTCTAGGTAAGACGACATACCTTGGGATTCTGTTCAACTAATTCATGGTACAACACAAAGTAGTTGCACTCGGGAGACAATGTCGTAAATTACAGTAACTGTGGCTAGACGGTAAAATAGTAAAAAGTTTTCTTTAAATGAAATTTATGAGCTTTAATTTCATCCAACAAGCGTCCCACTAGAAAAATTCCTATCTCTCTCTCTCTCGGCCATAACATTGCAAAGATAATCAAATTCTTACTTGTGTCAGCTTATATTAAATTGTGTCTATATAACGAAATTTTATAAACGAATCTAACGGAGACCGAAACTGGAAAAATGAGAAACAATAAAAATAAACTCTAGAGGTGACAGATAAAAATAAAGTGGATAAAGTTGATTCAATCGTAAAAATTAATCTTAATAAATAAAAATAGTTTTGATGTTTAATTTTAATGTTCCATTTTAATGTTTCATTTTAATGTTCTATTTTAATGTTCCAAAAAAAGAATTCGTCGAAAAAAAATCGTCAACGGCTCTCAAACGATGGACTAATTACTAACTAATTGTAAGAAGAATGAACAAGACAGTAGATTACAACTGACAGTAGTTTAGAGAGATGGTATTGTAACTGACGGTAGTTATTATCAAAAGTAGTTATAACAGACGGTAAATTCCATCAATAGTTGCAACAACTCGCGGTAGTTAATAACAGTGGTAGTTACAACGGTAGTTGTTAGTTGATGGTAGTTATTAGCGACGGTAGTTACTACTGACGATAAGTATCAAAAAACAGAAGCTACAATTGACAATAAGTACTTACAATAGTAGTTACAACTGACGGTAAGTATAAAAAATAACAGTTGCAATTGACGGTAGTTATAAGCGACAGTAGTTTTAACTGTCGGTAAGTATTAGAAACAGTAGCTACAATTAACGGTTACAGTAGGTAGGTAATTGGCAGTAGGTAATCGCAATAGTTACAACTACCGGTAATAGTAAACAACAATAAGTACAACTGATGATAATTATCAGCAATTATTGACTGTAGTAATTATCGATAATAGTTCCAACTGACGATAGTAATTAGCAATAGCATTTATAATTGACGGTAAGTATCAAAACCATGAATAGTTCCAACTCACGATAGCAATTAGAAATAGTATCTGCAACTGACGGTGGTTATTACCGTTAATAGTTACAACTGAAAATAGGAATTAGCAATAAAAATTAGAATTGACAGTAAGTATCAGAGAAAGTAGCTACAAATGACGGTAGATTTCAGCAATTTTGGCAACAACTCGCGGTAGTTAATAACGATTGAAGCTACAATTGACGGTAGTTACTAAACGCCAGTAGTTAACACTAACGGTAAGTTAGTTTCAAAAATAGTAGCTACAATTGACGGTAGTAGGTTGCAATATCAGTTTTAACTGACGGTAAGTTAAATACTAACTACAATTGACGGTAGTAAGTGGCAACAGTAGTTTTAACTGACGGTGAGCCTGAGAAATGGTAGTTACAGTTGACGGTAGTAATTAGCAACATCAGTTACAATTGACGGTAAATATTTTTCGATTTTTTGAAACATAAAAGCAGTAATAACAAATATAGTTCAAAAAAAAAAGGGAACTGGATAAAGCATGAAAATTCTGTATTGTCAACATCTAGTAAAAAATTACTATTTCATTCACTTTTTAATAGCCTTCTAAATAATAAATTCTATCAAATTGTCATTTCTTCTTCTTCCTTTATAAATATGTTAAACTGAAAATGGATTCAAAAAGCAGGAATAAATTATTTAAAAACATGAAAATACGAACAATGTCACAAAATAAAAATCCTTTTATGGTTTTTACACTGTGCTATGTTTTCGGGTTTTTTTTTCTTTTATGTTTAGCTATAACGATTTATGGTAATCAATTGTCAAATACAAAAGAAAGAAAAATAGAAACAAAGAAAACAAAAAACAAATATACCGTAAATTTTACGACAACCTGTTTCAAGCTATAAAATATAAAGATACTATATCTGATCCTTAGACTTTGATAAACGATTTAAAAAGCTAAATTACCCAAGGAGATAAGGGTCGTTGCTTTAACATGATAGGTATATATATGCAAGTTTGGTACCCAGAATTTCACCGCGAGAGAAGCTAGGTGAAAGCAAATAGCAGGAGATAGTATGGAGAGGGAGTGAGATTTAACCGGATAAATTCAGAGAATTATTTTCGCTGTAGTTTCAAGTCATCGATGCATATTCATATGCATTAGCATAGTTCGCCTTAGAGAAGGGAGTAAGGGGGAACAAATACGATTCCCGAGTTGCGTATCTCCATTTCTCTATGTGTAAATATAAATGTACACACGTGTGTCTATGTTTAAATAAATATCTACACATATACGAGGATAATTCAAGTTTTGTGTGAATGTTTAAGTGTTTAACACTGGTAAACAATTCGCAGAATTTCCATAATTATATTTTTACAGCTAATTAAAACATTACTTTAAATTAAAATTTAAAAACGTAATAAACATGTATCCAGCAAATACTGTTACGTAACTGTTACATAATTGTTATCTAATCGTAACGTAATTGTTACATATCTGTTACCTAACTGTTGCGTAACTGATACCTAACTATTATCAAACCGATACGTAATTGTTACATAACTGTAACGTAACTTTTACATAACTTTTATCTAACCGTTACGTCATCGTTACATAACTATTACCTACGCGTTACGTAATTGTTACATAAACTGTTACTTAACTGTTAAATAACTGTTGCGTAATTGTTACGTAACTGTTACATTACTGTTATCTAACCGTTGCGTTATTGATGCATAACTATTATCTAACCGTAACGTAATTGTTACATAACTGTTATTTAACCGTGAAGTAATTGTTACATTACTGTTATCTAACCGCTAAGTAATTGTTGCATAACTATTATCTAACCGTAACGTAATTGTTACATAACTATTATTTATCCATAACGTAATTGTTGCCTAACTGATATTTAACCGTGAAGTAATTGTTACATTACTGTTATCTAACCGTTACGTAATTGTTGCATAACTATTATCTAACCGTAACGTAATTGTTACATAACTATTATCTAACCGTAACGTAACCGTTACATTACTGTTATCTAACCGTAACGTAATTGTTACATAACTATTATCTAACCGTAACGTAATTGTTACGTAACTGTTACATTACTGTTATATAACCGTTACGTTATTGTTGCATAACTATTATCTAACCGTAACGTAATTGTTATATAACTGTTATTTAACCGTGAAGTAATTGTTACATTACTGTTATTTTACCGTGAAGTAATTGTTACATTACTGTTATCTAACCGTTACGTAATTGTTGCATAACTATTATCAAACCGAAACATAATTGTTATATAACTGTTACGTAAATCTTACATAACTGTTATCTAACCGTAACGCAATTGTTACATAACTGTTATCTATTCGTTACGTCATTGTTACATAACTGTTATTTATCCGTGAAGTAATTGTTACATAACTGTTTCGTAAATGTTACGTAAAGATTGTGTCACTATGTTATAAAACACTTAGCTCAACGTTACGTAACAGTTACAAAACATATTATTTGTTGGCTTGTTTTTTTTTGTGTGCTGATAAATATTAAAATCTGCAGCAATTTAAAAATTCTTCGTCTGACTAAAAATGATTTTTACTACTTATAACGCGTGAGTGTGAGTGTGTGTCGATATATAGAATGAGGGCTGTTACATAATTCTCTTGAGGATATGTTGGTGAAATTAAAATAGGCTTGCACGATCTGCCTAGTTTCTAGATGAACTCTATATAACCTTCGAAAGCTTCGCCGAGGATAAGTAGAAAGTTACGAATGGTTGTTTGTCGTACGTAAATTAGCGAGTGCTAGTTTCACTCGACTTTATATAGCTTGAAATCTACTGGGAATGAACGAGAGAACTCTTCATCTATATCCACACCGCACACATTGGTCGCGAGAGGTGAGTTTTGAGAATTATCAAACTCTTCTCACTATAACAACTCAGTTTTGCAAAACTGTTTTCATAATAGAAACCAACTCAAGGAAAAAGCTCTATTAATTTTCACCAAACTTTACCTTCAGACGCAGTGCCATCAATTAAAAACACACGCTTGTTTTTAACCAAGTACGATAAATCTTTTCCAACACCATAGAATCACTAAGGAAAAAATTATATTGCAAGACCCAAGTTTTAAACTATTTTAACTAGTTTCTTTGAACAAAATAAATATTTATTTAAATTAAACAGATATTTGGTTCAGCTTAATTAATTTTTTGATTGAAGTAGGTAACAATTTGGTTGTTTGAACCTCAAATTTTTGATGGAACCAAACAGATATTTGGTTCAAATAATTTTTGATCGAACAAAAAATTTGATCGTCAGGACCAAATTTTTATTGAACCAAACAAATATTTGGTAAACACATAGCAATATACATTTATTTGGTTGATCAAAATTAAAAATTGGTTGTTTCAAGTAAATTTTTTTACGAATTTTTAACCATTATTATCCACATAGTTATTTATATTTCACCAAAATAATTCATACCTCATCATTATCTACAGTAAGTTAATAAACGTTTATCAATTTTATTAAATTATCATCATAAAGATTTTCCCCTCATAATTGACAATATGATTGTTTCTATAGAAATTGAAATAAACTTGGTGGAATTAACTTGACGTTTTATTGAATTTAAGTGAATTTACTCATTGGCTTTCCTAATCTAGAACGTATGCCACTTTGAACAATTAAGAGCAATATAAAAAGGTCAAACACTTATTTAAACGAACAATTTTATTTCTCATAATCAAGTCTATATTTGAGATTTACGATAACTTCTTAAATTCTTCAATATTAACAAAAGAAAAAAAAAGAAGAAAAAAGTAGTGAATTGTTTATTACCTTCTATCCAGAAGTCTATATCAGATTTTTATTATTATTTTTTTTTAGTTTTACTTATTGTTAGTAATTTTTTATTTACCTAAATTTGATGAAAATTGTATATTTCAAAAAAAAAAAAAATATATAAGAAAATAGTAATTGGAAAAGTAAAATAAATTTTATAACTCCTTTATAGAACGAGGAGAATTTAAAATGAAAATTCGAAAATGGAAATTTATAAAAACGATTCGTTTATAAAGGTACATTTCTATTTAAAACGAAATTAACTTGGAATATTTTTCAGGGGGGATTAAAGTTTTTTTATTCGGCACGTATACGATTAAAGAAGGATCTTGGTGAGATAGAACCGAAAGATTTGAGAGACACTTAACAGTATTAAGATGAGGGGGGTGGTAAAAGTGGAAACGGGAAGATCCATTTGGAAATTGCATGGATTTGGTCATTAGATGAAGCCTTTCTTTGTGGCGATTTTCTTGCGATAAGTTCTTATTGATTAACCCAGCTTCTCGATCGTTATAGAAGGTCAGAAATACAAGAGAGAGAGAGAGAGAGAGAGAAGGTGAGAAGTGGGTGGGTGCGGAAAATGAGAGAAGAGAGAAAACAGAACTAGCTAAAGCAGCCCGGGCATCGGACCAACATTGGATACAGGACTTCCGAATGAAGATCTTTCTTAATAGCAAAACGTGGACATAAAGAGAAGCTTGATAGCAATATCTGCCTGTAATACTGATAAACTTGACCACTAACTGGATTTTTTTCCTGTCGATCCGTTTTCTGTTGTTGGGTAAACAACTTTTTTTCAGTTTATTTTTTTCACAAACATATTGTAACGTGACGGTACAACAATTCACTGACAAACTGATATACACGGGAAAGAAAATTAAATTAAACTTTCAATTCTAATTTCTATTGAGTACGATTCTTGTTAACTCTAATTGGCATTTGTCGCAACAACCATTAAATGTAACGATTGTCAATTGCAACAACCATTATCTGCAACTATCGCCGATGTCTTTTTTTACCTTTGAAAGTAATCACTAATTGTTGAAAAACAACTATTTTTCAAACTACCGTCTGTTATTATAAATATTTATTTAAATTACTGTCAGTTGTGAGACAACCATTACTTGAAAGAACCATACATTATAACTACCGTCTATTATATCTACCATAACTTACACCTACCGTCAGTTGTATGATAATTTAAAATTACCGTGTGTTATATCTACTATAACTTACACCTACCGTCAGTTGTAAGTATGATAAATTAAAATTAAGGTCTGCTATATCTACCATAATTTTTACATACCGTCAGTTGTATGATAATTTAAAATTACCGTTTGTTATATCTACCATAACTTACACCTACCGTCAGTTGTAAGTACCATAAATTAAAATTAAGGTCTGCTATATCTACCATAAGTTTTACATACCGTCAGTTGTATGATAATTTAAAATTACCGTTTGTTATATCTACCATAACTTACACCTACCGTCAGTTGTAAGTACCATAAATTAAAATTAAGGTCTGCTATATCTACCATAAGTTTTACATACCGTCAGTTGTATGATAATTTCAAATTACCGTTTGTTATATCTACCATAACATACACCTACCGTCAGTGGTAACCTATATTAAAAAAAACAGCTGTCTGTTTTTTGTGATAAATATTTGATTTGTAACAAAACAATTCGAGAGACGTGTTTGAAAAAAATTTTCGCCCTGAAACAAAAGAAACTTGTTTTCTTTTCGTCCATTTTCTCGCTGGTGCGTCTGGTTAAAGAAAGCAGAACAAGAAGGATGAAAATTTTTCTTATTGCGAAAAATTCGAGAATCTGATTCGTAGCAATGTTATAGATGAAAGACGGTACATTTTCGGTAAATGGGTGTGTTTTATATGTATATATATATATGTTAGAAAAACATACATAAAGTAGCATATATAACTATATATATACTAACTACCTACTGCGAAGCTATAAATCGTATAAGCATAGAGCATATAACATATAGTCAGTGGGGCACAACGTACATTTCCTATATGTGTAGCCAAGCGCGCTTATACGCTTTCGTCTCCTTCCCCATTTTGTGGTTTTCCTTCCCTTATTTCCTCTTATTCTTTTTCCACTTGCATATATATATATATATATATTCTTCTTCCGTTTTTCATTTCTGTCCCACACATTTCTATATTTTTCTTTCTCACTTTTAAATCTCGCATCAATACTTTTTTCCAATTCCTTTAAATCCACACTTCTATATTTGGAAAAGTGTTCTTCTCTTGAAAAAAAGGAAAAATAAAGATTCGCGCTTGAGAGATTTGTTTAACAATGTTTCTTTCTCGATAAACAATCTTTTTTGTATGTTGTGGAAAATCTTTTCAATTCAAGATCCTTTTTCTTAGGTAAAAATCCAGTTATACAGTAGAAGATCCTTTCTTTTACAGAAAAGCCTTTATTTCAGTTGAAATTTTTTTATTTTTTTTGTTTTGGTGGTAAAAAATTTTCACTTTTGATGTTTACAATTTGACGGTAGTTTTAGTAAATGGAAATTACAACTGAAAATAGTTTTCAATCACTGTCATTTAAATTTACTGATATTTGAAAGTAACGATTTACAACTGACGGTATACAACTGACGGTTTACAACTGACGGTAGTTTGTAACAATTGTCCTTGTAATCGACGGTACCTAATTCACAAACTATGGTTCTTGATATAGTTTTAAAAATAACAATTCCTCACAAATTAGACTTGTCAATTTTCGATGATAAGTTGGTGAATAAAATCGTTATTTCCGGTGGCAACAAAGGCGGTTTATTTTAAAACCACGACCATAGAGGCTGAACCAAAGACTGACGTAATTTGAAAACGGCTGGTGTAACTCACCAACTGTCGACGACCAACCCCATGGCACGATGGGGACAATGCTTTATTCCCTGTACCCCCATTCTCTTCAATAGCGCCAACCACCATTTTATGGACGACCACCGGTCACCAGGATTCACACCTTCTGCATATTGTCGCTGCATCATTCCTCCTCTCTCTTCCTCCCACACACACATGTCCACCAATTGTTCGCTGCTCTCTTTCACTTGCCCTCCAATTCTCCCGAGACAAATTTTCCTCCCTCTTTTTTTTTCATGTGCTTTCGTTTTCTTTTTCTATTTTCAACTCCAGTTCACCTACAGAGAGGAATTTAGCTGTTGTTTTGTTCTTTTTACGGATAGAAAGCTTCGCTATCTGAAAGTTGAATATTGTATTTTTCAACCCTTTGAGGACCGCAAGGAAAAAATACCCGAAAAATTGTATCGTTTTCACCGCATTTTTCACAAAAATAAATAAAAGAAATAATTCAGATTGAAAAGAATAAACGATTAAAAAAAAATTCTATAGACAATATTATCCCACATTTGTAACGTACAAAGAACGATTTAAATTGTCTGTTATTTCGTTTATATGGATAGTGGATAGTGCATTAACTCTCTTCGAAAGATCGACTTGACGGGAGAGGTCGAGCAGTTCCCAGTTGAATAGAATCGGGAATTGAAATCACAACTGGCTACAACCAACATAATGGTACTGACACTAATAATCTTCGTAGCAATTCCGACACATTCCACCCAAACGGCACCGGAAGTTCACGAAATGGTCAACGGATGTAAGCCAGTCTGTGGATTTCAGAGCCTTTAAAGTCCGATATTGAGTGGTAACCGAATATTGTCCCGAGAAATGAAGTTCAAATCTGATAATGAAAGAAGCAAATATCCTCATTCTCATTTAATGAAGCTTTCCCAGTGATAAGACATGACTTTTTTTTTATCACGCTTTGGTTTAAATGAACCGTTTGCGAAAATATTTAAATGTAAAAACTTGTTCAAAATTTCAAAAAAACAAAAAATTTTTTTACCAGAACATTGTTTTCGATTGTTTTGGAGAAAATCGTTCAACTGTTATCAACAATGGTAGTTACAATGGACCAAACAACGGACAGTAATCAATTATACATTCAAAAGACGGTAGTTGGAAACGGTAGAAACAACGTATGATAGACAACTACAACAGTAAATACATCTGACGATATTAGATGGCGATAGTTACCGGTAATGGTAAATACACTAGACGGTACTTACCAATAATGGTACAAACAACGGACGGTAGTTGAAGACGGTACCAGAAATAACGGACGGTAGACAACTACTACGGTAGATACATCTGACGATGCTAGATGACCATAATGTAAAATTCATCAGACGATAGTTACTAGTAATGGTAAATACACTAGACGGTAGTTACCAATAATGGTAAACAACGGACGGTAGTTGAAAACGGTACCAGAAACAACGGACGGTAGACAACTACTTCGGTGGATACATCTGACGATGCTAGATGACCATGACGTTAAATTCATCAGACGATAGTTACTAGTGATGGTAAATACACTAGACGGAAGTTACCAATAACGGTACAAACAACAGACGGTAATTGAAAACGTTACCAGAAACAACGGACGGTAGACAACGACAACTACCATTACTACAACTACAACAGTAAATACATCTGGCGATATTAGATGACCATCAACGGTAGTAATGGTAAATACACTAGACGGTAGTTACCAATAATGGTACAAACAACGGATGGTAGTTGAAAACGGTACCAAAAACAACGGACGGTAGACAACGACAACTACCATTACTACAACTACAACAGTAAATACATCTGACGATATAGATGACCATCAACGGTAGTAATGGTAAATACACTAGACGGTAGTTACCAATAATGGAACATACAACAATAGTTAAAAACGGATCTACTAACGGACAGTAGTTACTAACGAAAAAGAATCAACTGTCGGTAGTTTCCAGAAATTGTAGTTACAATGGACGGTAGTTGGAAGAAGAAATAGAAACAACTGACGGTAGGTGGAAAAAGAAGTAGAAACAACTGACGGTAGGTGAAAAAAGAAGTAGAAACAATCGACGGTAGGTGGAAATAGTAGAAAGAAGAAACAACGAAGAATTGGCAACTCGAATGTTAGGTACATCTGACGGTAGTTAGAAAAAGTAAGACACAAAATATGTCAATATCGCCTTAAAAAAGTTTTCCAAACACACCGGGTGTTGAGAACTATTAAAAAGTGTAATCAACAAGTATGACCATCTTCGTTATGAGCGCGCGTATAACAAGTTAATTCAACAGGATCAAAATAAAGGGAACACGTGCACATGATGACCGAATATCGAGAAACAATGAAAACTAACTAGAGCGTTAAAGCGAATTCAATTTCTCCATTGCGAAGGGACGCGCTAGAGATTGTGTAAAGGGAGAGAGAGAGAGAGAGAGAGAGAATGAGTAGGAAGGGGTGGAGGAGGTTTAGAAGTAATTTCGGCCACCTTATGTACATATACACGACGCGCCAGCAGTTGGGGGCGTTCTCGAGTTCATTGACGAAGTCGCTTTATAACAGTGGTGGTGCACGGTGTTGTTTCAATTAACGCGCGGTACAATTGCTATTGCTAGGCTAGGTCTCCAGCGAATGCGATTAACTTGCGATCGGGTCTTTTGTCGACCCCGTGGGTTAGCAATTGGGGATCTCGAATTTCGTAGGGTCGCTCTATTCTTCGCTTTTGGTTCACCTACAGTGGATTCTATATCTCTATCCCCCCCCTCTCTCTCTCTCTCTCAATTTATCTCTTAATTATATGTATGCTACTGTTGTGTATCTATAACAGTTGCCTGGTAGTTAATGACAGTTCACTAATTAACAAATTAGTTAAAATTACAATACAGTTAATTTGTTTTTACCAACAACAGGATTTTGTTCCTACTCATGTTTTTACATCAGACGGTAGTTATCAAAAAGGGTAAAAAATTAAAAATAATGTACCGTGCGTTGGATTTTTTTCCATTTGTATAGAAAACTATCGGTTGTTCTCACTAGCACTGTCGGTAACTACCGGTCAATGTTATTTTTTTGTAAATACTGTTTATTAAAAGTACAGTTACTTCTAAATACCGTCTATTAAAAATCCAAGTGTTGACGACTACCGGCAGATGTTTTTACTGTTACTGTCAACTACCGTCAATAAACGGTATTGCAATTCACCATTGCAATTATCTACCGTCGTTGTTTAGTGTGATTTTTCCA
Source organism: Leptopilina clavipes (assembly GCA_001855655.1). NCBI lineage: Eukaryota > Metazoa > Arthropoda > Insecta > Hymenoptera > Figitidae > Leptopilina > Leptopilina clavipes. The sequence continues at coordinate 2,705 of JUFY01023015.1, read as the reverse complement.
TCTACGATTTATTAAAAAATTCCTGTAAATTCAACTACCGTCTGACGTAACTACCGTTGTGGTTGTCTACCGTCATTTTGAAACTACCACCGTTGTAATTAATTTAAACTACTGTCAGTAGTATTTACCATTGTTGATAATGGTAACTCCATTATGTAATTTTTTTATTAAACTGTAATTTTTAATTATTTATTGAAAACAATTTATTGAAATTACCATAAATTCAACTATACCGTCTGTTGTAATTCAACAAATTTTTGTTAACTACCAGACGTTTAGTTTTGTTCCCTCATTCGCAGCTTTTATAAGACTCAGTTCTCGCCAAGTTGCTTTTCATATATAGTTTAACTCCCCAACGCATTTGCCCTGACTGGTAACATTTTCAGCAAGACTGTGTGTATATTTAGGGAACTTTTGTTGACGCTTACATCCCGTCGAGTGCAACAATCGAGTATTTAATGAGAACGTTTACCACTTATGACAGTTCGTGTTGAAAAAAAGAAGAGGGTGATGACTGCGAAAATTATTTTAATGAAATATTTTCCTCCTTTCAATTTTCCTCTCTCGAATGTTTTTTTTTTCCTTTTTTTTTTGTCTATCTAAATAAATTTTCAGAGAGAGAAAAAATATTTTTCTATTTGTTGGACAAAAAAATTGGATCCTTCAAAAGAAAAAGGGGGAAACAAAGTATAAATTATTATTATTATTATTATTTTCTTATCAGAATCGAATTTTTCAAAAAAAAATTTCTTCATTTACAAAAGACAAATTTTTCCATTGTTTAAAATTCTTGCAAACAAAAAAGAGGGAAAAATATTGTCACAATGTTTAAGAAGGAATATTAACATTTTTAAAAGCATTTAAAAACGTCTATTTGTAAACTAAGGGAAAGAACAATGACTACAATTTTTAATGTATGATTCGTTGATGATAATTATGAAACAATAAAATTGAATTCAATTGTTGACTCTTAATTGCAATGAATTCGACAAAATTATACGTAATTCCCGGGGAAGAAAACTTTTTTTTCCAACTCTGAATGTGAATCGAAAACAAGACGAACATTCAAGTTTTATTTGAAAAGAGCTTTGTTCGAGCTCATTCAAAACACACTGGAAAAGGGAAATGATATGAATGTTTCTTGTGTAAAGATAGTTAATTGCAATACGGAAATGAGTTTGTCGATAGTTGTGCACTAAGCGTCCGAGAGAGAGATAGGATTTAGCAGTTAGTGCAAAATTTTGCAAATATCCTTTATGAAAATGATTTAATGATGGAATATAATTACGATGATGAATAGTCGCTATAATGCATCCCTAAAATCTATTTCTTGTCAAAACCCAAAAATAAATTTCACAAATTCCAAAATTCCGACAGAAATGTAAATAAAAATAAATATTCCAAAAAAAAGGCAAATAGTTAAAAAAATTTTGTTCATTTCTTTTTTTATTAAATTTAATTAACAAAAAGTAGCAAAGAACAAAAAATGCAGATATTCAAATTAAAATAAATTCGCAGAAAATTTGGAGAAAGGAAAATTTCATGAAAACTCAACATTTTATATGAAAGTATCCGGATAAAACCTCAAAGTCAATATTGAAAAACATTTTTGCAAGGAAAAAACAGAAGAAAAAAAATTTTCTATTCATTCAACTATTTCAAAGTATATATACATGCAATTGTGGGAATGAAAAGAAGAGAGATTGAGTGAGAGAGAGAGAGAGAGAGAAAGTATTTGGTGAACGAATCAATTTACTCGCGAACCTTAAATTATCCAGCGAAAGCATCACTAATTTGAAAACCGACGAACCTTTTCCTGTGCGGAAATGGTTTTTATCTGAAAAGTCTGCACGAATCGGACATGATCAGGGATTTGAATTAGTATCCTTCGTCGACAGAAACCGATATATATTCAGACTATACAAACACACAGACTTCTGTGCTATACGAAAAAAGAATTGTTTAAACGGAACAAAAAAGAATTATCGATTCCTGTTCCCTTTAACCACAACGAAAATATAAATGCCTGGTTGAAAAAAAAATTGTCTCCTTTTGTTCTCCGTTAATTAAACGGATTCATTAAAAATCATCAATTCTAATTTATGTTCAATTAAAAATTTTATAACCCATGAAATAGAAATCGCCAAGGTATGCCTGAAATGATTATTGAGCCTAAAATGGTTAAATTAATTTTAATTAAGTAAAATTAATATAAACTAGTTTAGTCCTAACTTGGCCCTACCTAGAGTAGTCAGTTTAATTATTCAAATTATTTAAACAAATAATTATTGTTATAACCATTGTTAGAATAATCTTCATTTTTATCTCTAAATTTAATAAATTGCAAAATCTGCGCTTTTTAAAGTAAAAACCTAAGTTGCATTTGCCATAAGAGCGAAAGTCGAATAACAAAGCCAAAGGACGCTCACCTTTATGGAAAATGCGACTTACACTTACACAGTAAAAATAAAATCTTATTTTAAGATGAGTCTTAAATTCAGCACTGCTAGCCATAATGTAAATTGTATGTAAAATCATTGCGTAAATTCAGCAAAGGCTGTCTTAAAAATGTTGCATCTTAAAATAAGACATCTTTTCTGCCTTAAAATAAGACTTTCTTTTTACTGTGTAGAAATATTCCAAAGAAACAAAGCAAATGGTTAAAAATTTCGTTCATTTCTTTTTTTAATTTAATGAACAAACTA
>JUFY01023012.1:0-11671 GCA_001855655.1 Leptopilina clavipes | reverse complement strand
CTCCATCCATGCTAATAAATTTCTCGCGCAGGGGCGTTATTAAAAGCGTAACACGCCCTGGTGCGTGAACAACGACTGTAAAGTTTCGTTCAATGAACAAAAGCTATTTTGCTAACATGATAACGTACGAATCGAACAATCGCAACGTCAATAAATTTTATGTTTCAGAGGTAATAATACCTACTACTGTTTTTTAGCTGGTCTGTCGATGCTGCTTTTATGACGCGCGGCCTTTGTCAAAAAGCATTTACTACATCATTTGTAGTTATTCTCTTTAGGATTCTCTCAATTGTAAAATGTCCTTTTCAGAATATATATATATATATATACAACAAATTTGCAATATTTACATTGAAAGCAATTATTTACATATATAAACCTTATCGAACATCCAACAGAGTGGACCAGAGAGAACCAGAAAGGGATGGAAATTAAAAAAAATATCCTTTTTGCATGACTCAAATGTTTATTAGGGTTTTGGAACGTAAAGGAACTAATTACCACTAAATTGCTTAATGTTCAGAAAAAAGGGGGAAAACGGTAGCGAGAAATCTTTGTTATAGGAATCGCATTGAATTTCTTTTTTTTTTGAATTTCCACACGAGGTGGAATGGTTATAGTGAAAGTTGGTGGTGGGTTGGTTGAAGCCATAATTCGCTTTTCGGTATGGTCGCCACTCGTGTCTCAATGCGGCTCATTTCCTGCTCGGCTAATTGCGCGTTGCTGGTTTCGCCTCTAGTTTTTTGCCTTCTTTTTCACCCCTTAAACCCTCTTTCTCTGTCTCTCTCGTTCGTGGAAAAAAAGGTCGTCAGGAATATGCAGGAGAGTCTCGCTTCGAAGCCATAGAAGCGGCGCCACGATAATTTTCCACCCCTTATATAACGACTCGCTCTACTGGGAGAGAATGGCGAGGCTGGTAAGCACTCGCAAGTCCTTCGGACAATAAATATTATAGTCGAGAGAAATTAGCGAGCGTTGTCTCCGCAGCGATAAGGCGATTACTTCGACCCCACTTGTTCATGTGATACTTTCTTCAAAGAAAGGGAACATCTAATCCTTCGTAAAACATTGTCACTCAATTTATCCTTCGTTTTCACTTTTTATTTTGAGAGATTTTTAGGTTAAGTTCGACGTTAGTGACACTTTTTATAAAATCTGCCAATTTACCCAAAATTCTTGTCTTCTAAATTACCCAAATCCGAAAGATTGTTTGAATCCATGCAGAAACACGGTTGCAAAACAATAATTTTTAGATTATATCAGGAAATGTTTTATTTCGTTAGTAATTCGTAATTTTTAGATTATATCAGGAAATGTTTTATTTCGTTAGTAATTCGTTAATTGAAATATTTAGAAAAGATCGAAGATAAAGGACCCTCTCAGTTTCGGAAATCTTAGTGTATATGTGTATGTGTGTGTGGAGAGAGAGATTAAACCGTTTCGTTAGACGGTTAACTAAATTAAATGGCGCCCAACTTGAGTTTGTCGTCGGTGTAACCAAATTACATCCTGCAGTTGATGCTGTCTCTCATTGCTAAGGGAGTTTCGTTAAATCGACATTTCCACTGCACTAATTTCGAGGTAATTTCACCATTTAGCTTTTACTAAATTGAAGGCATTTAGGCACTTCACATTTACCGACAATTATGACCTCACATTTGTCGCGCAGTTTCCTTGTTTACACTCTAGAGACCTCTTTCTCAATAAATATCATCAAATCTGGAAAATAACTTTTAATGACAATTCTTATTAATTGTAATTACTTATCATTATTACTATTAATCCTATTTGTTGTAAAAAACAGTTTTTTAGTTTTTGGTTATGGTTACCAAATAATTTAGAATTCCAAAGCGGAGTGAATTATTTATTTAAAAATAAATATTTGAATTTTAAATGCAATTTGAAGAAAGTCGAGATATGAATTATAGAGTTTCATTGATGAGTGTCTATGGTAAATGTATAAAAACGATATCAGAGAAATTGAAAATATTCGAAAGGGTGTACGTGTTTTATTATAGGTTTGCAAACAACTAGAAATTAACTTTCGAAGGAAAAACATATATTAAATATTCACCATGTGTGAAGGGAAATTTACAATGTCTTGGGCCACTGACTATGATATCGAAAATGAGTATACTATTTTATGAGGAAATTACGTCACGGCGTGGGTTCTCAACTCTCGTTATTCATTACTCAACACGCGATTGGTAGATATAGTCTATAATTTGCGAATCCCCTATTTCTCAAGAAAAAGGGTTTGGAAGGAGAATTTTAGCCTAGAACGATTTTATATGGCGCTTCATCTAGACTAGTGTTTGTGCATATGTAGAAACAAACACATATGCAAAACCATTATGTCGACGCTTTGTGAAAGCCTTGTATTTATCTCTTCGATATGGTAATAGTCAACGCCGCAGTAATTACGGCTTTATAGTCTGCCCCCCATCTCATCTATCGTATATAGGGGGAAAATGCGAACAATAATTCCTTGCGATGGCGAGAGAAAACCAGAGAAGAAGAAGAAGAAGTTTGTAAATACTTGCAAGAATGGAGAACACTCCACTGAAGACTTTAACGAACGAACGTTAATTAGTTGCAATAAGTGCAATCGTGACAAGTCGTCTTCTGTTCTTTTTTTCTCCCTCTCCTTCCCTTCAGAATTTATAAAACTTTCTCAAGAGACTAAATCTTTGCCTTTAGTTCCAAACGCCAGTGAAACTAAAAGCACCTCTTTATTGCCTTCAAACTAGATTCTTATTTAAGTGAGAAACTTATTTGATGCTGAGAATTCACTAAGAGAGAAGAATTTTCAGACCAATTGTCGCGGAATTTTATCCATTTCACAGAGAGTCTAATTTTTTTTGCAAAAGGAAAACAAAATTGTTCATGATGCAAAAAGAGGTTAATTTAATCGGGACACTATGACATCAGAACAATTCACCCATCAGGCGAAATTAATAAACAGATATATGGCATAATGTTTCCAGTAACAATGGAGCTAGAGAGAAGAAAGGTATATGGAAAATGTTAATTTTACACCACCAACGATCTCTGTCGTGAAAAATGTGAACTAGAACATAACCTTGCAATGATAACGCGAGGGAATGTTATTAAGAGGATTACAGTGACACGCGATAATGTTACATGCCTTGTTATTGTCGTCCTCTTACATGCGGCTTAGTATCCAATGATTTTCCTGATGAAAACCCCCTTATCCCTCCTATTTTGGCTATATGTACCACAAGCTCAGCACAACACGTACCCGACAAATCGAAATCCAATGGGAACGTGACCAGAAAACCACCACCAGAACTTACGATTGAAAAACTTATATACTCGATATGGAATTACAAATTTTAATCCAATCTTTCATTCTTCCTACCAAGAGTGAGAGAGAGAGAGAGAGAGAGAGAGGAAAATTATACACGGGTGAAACAACAAAAGAAAATTCTCAATCCCTTATGGAATTCAATTTTCAAAACTTGGGAATATAGTTATTATAAAAATGGATAAAGTTTCATGTTTCTTTAGAAATGAAATATTTTCCTTTTCTTACATGAGACATTAAGATTCCACTGTATTTATTCATGATCTAGTATGGGGAAATTTATACAAAATTTCCTAAAATAATTTTTTAACGGTTCCTTGTCCTCTGCGTTGCAAGTTCGATTCGTAATTTTTATATTATATCAGGAAATGTTTTATTTCGTTAGTAATTCGTAATTTGTAGATTAAATCAGAAAATGTTTTATTTCGTTAATACTTCGTAATTTGTAGATTATATCAGGAAATGTTTTATTTCGTTAGCAATTCGTAATTTTTAGATTATATCAAGAAATGTTTTATTTCGTTAATAATTCGTAATTTCCTGATAATTGTATCAGTAAACAAATTTTTGCTACAGCGAAAAACTTTAATTTTATTCATAATCTAGTATGGGGAAATTTGTACAAAATTCCCTAAAATAATTTTTCTTCGGTTCCTTTTCCTCTGGCGTTGAAAGTTTGCTCCTTGCGACTGATCTGAAACAAAGAAAAATATTAAATATGTTAATAAAATTTTCCAAAACGAATCTAATTTACTACACTGTAATAATAATAATTAATTCTGGATCGTCATATATTTAAATAACTCTTGAATTATAATCTTCAACCGAAGATGATGTCAACATTGTAGAGATGATTTCACTATATTTCACGAAAATTTGGAATAGTTTTGTCAATGTTTATTAAATTCGTCACTTTGCTTTTTATTTCCAGAGACTTGAGACCTGCGAGTTTGGAGAAGGGCCAGGAGACTCTTCGACTGAGAGTGTATGCAGTATACGCCTGGGGCGGTCCTCTGCTTGTTGCAGGATTGGCAGCTGTTCTGGACCACCTTCCACAGGATCCAGCATCCACATTTTTGAGGCCTCGTTTCGGCGACGATAAGTGCTGGTTCTATGGTGAGTGCAATTTTTTTTTTACATTTTCTCTATCGCTTCTGGCCATTTGTAGCAGCTAGAAATTTTTTCGAAACTTGGAAGATCTTCACAGGAGAATGTTGCCGATATGTACCAAACTTTTCAATTGAAGAACTTCTATAATTAATTAATTATTGATTTTGAATTTTTAAATTCAATAATACGTACATATTGTCGTTAAAGTTTTGATTCATCAATTCTCCTTCATCTGGAAAAGAGGGCGAGATTGTTCTCTCGATTGTTCGTATTGAGAAGATAATCTCTCGTAAAAGGAGCTTACGTTTGTAATCTTCGTTTATGCCGGGCTGAAATTGAGATCGATACATATATGAAGTCCCTTGAAAACCGAAATCTCAATAATAGCTCGACAATATGAATCCTCCGACGGTCTCTAGTGGGTACAATAAGGGGGATAACAATGCACTCTTTATCTTGAAATTCTCTGGGTTCGAAGTACGGTCTTCCAACAACGATCATATCATAGTTTCAGACTGTTTAACAATCTAACCCATAATCCATAAGTGTGGCACTGCATATTGCCTACTCGGTAATCCCACGTGTACGAACGTCAGTGCCATGACTGTTCTCCGTAATATTCCCGCATCTACATCCTGCACTTTAATGAAGATCCATTAATACCCTATAATGCCCACGCACACAAGACCTCACTATAATAATAAAAAATATATATACGCTCCACGAGAAAAATAGGGAAAATCTCCGTTCCAGCGGAGCTTAAAAATGCAAAATATGAAACTTGTTTGCTTTTTCCCATTTCTAATGGAGACTCACGCGTGAAGCTGGTTTTTTTCCCTTTTAAAACAGACGTCTACTTTAAAATTATTTCATCAAGTGATACATTGAAAAAAAATATCTTCTCAATTTGAGAGGATTCTTCTCATTTTGAAAATTAATGCAACTATTTCCCTTTGGATCAAAAATTTGTAAATATATAATTAAAATTAATTTTACCCCGTTATTAAAGTTTCTTCTCCCTTGCCAATTAGAATCAATGATCCATTTTTAAATTGCATATAGTAGAAGGAAAGGAAAAAGAAAGTTTTTGAATTTTTTCTTATCCAGTTCACAAAGGTTTCAAAAAAAAACCAGGACAAGTCAATTCTTTATGTATACAAAGGTATTTAAATATACTAAAGCTACTGACCCACATTCCTCCTATGTTTGCTTTTCCACTGAAAAAGAATATCCTCAAAACCAAGTAAATATTGTATATCCTTTGAAATTAACATATTTGAATTTCAATTCGTTTATAGAGAAATATTTTTTTCTCTCTAAACTCTCGATAAAACACCCGTGTAAAAGTAAGGGAATAAAATTTATATATTATTCAATTAAATTTTATTTTGCAACACTAAGTGAATATTGTCAATTTACCCACGCTCGATGTTTGCGTCGATTTCTTATAAATATATATTTTAAAACTTAGGTAATTTAAGAATTGATGACTCACATAACTGTTGCGTAAGATGTAAAACATTTATTCTTCCAGTGAAATTCGATATTCTCTATGTATACATATTTGCTTTTAGGAGGGGTTTTTTTGTACACTGAGTCTCGAGTTACGAGAAGTAATTTGAAATTAGATTCTAAATAAATTTTACATTCTTTATTACCAAATTAATGACATTCCAAAAAAAAAAAAAATGTGAGAATCGCTAGTCAAGAAATTAATTATTATACGAATATTATTGTTATATTTATAACTATATTTAGTTGGTTGGCGATAAAGTAATTGTAAAAAAATTAGCTACTCTAAATAATAAGTTTCTAGCAAATTTGATTGATTTTTAAATAATTCGACTAACATATTGGATCCGCCAGTTTGAATTTTTTAAATCTGACCTCCGAATCGTTTTCAGCAATCCCAAAAACCCCCGAGTAAAAAGTTTCAAGCGAAACCATTAAATTTTTTTTAGTCGCCATATTGGATTCTCCATTTTGAATTTTTTAAATCTGACCTCAGATTCGTTTTCAGCGATCATAAAAACCCCCGAGTAAAAAGTTTCAAGCGAATCAATTAAATTTTTATTTTTAATCGCCATATTGGATCCACCATTTTGAATTTTTTAAATCTGCCTTCAGATACGTTTTTAACGACCCCGAAAACCCCCGAGTAATAAGTTTCTAGCAAATTTGATTGATTTTTTAAAGAATCGTCCGCCATGTTGGATCCTCCATTTTGAATTTTTCAAACTGTATTATTTAGTGCCATTCAAGAATAATGATAACATTTTAGATTTATAATAATGATGTTAATCTTTAGTTAAACGATAAAATATAGTAAGAAAGTAATTTTGCATCTTACGAATTGAAAATGTTAGAGAAAATTGCTTTCTATTTAGAAAGTTAAACTCCAATTGGCGTTTGGCTATTTCAGAACAGACCGCAAAAGAAAAACGGATTTTGGTTAAAAGAAGTCGTCGTGGCTACTGAAGCCCCGCCAGTGGCAGTCGACATACGTACGTGACCCTTGGCAGGATTGTAAAGATTAGCTAACAGAAGTCGGGGTTCCATTTCCGTGGTATTGCGTTTATTAATAGGATCCATTATTGAAGCTCTAAGCTCCTCGTTTCTAGCCAGAGACATAATTGAAGACCATTAATGAAAGTCATAAATAAAATCCATAAATGAAACACATTAATCACTGCAAACACGTTTTATATAATATTACACTATTTGCATTACATTCTCTACCTCCATTTCTCATCACAATTGTTCCACAAAAAAAAACAATTTCAACCACTTTTACGTGTCATTGCATATTAAAAAACCATGCATGATAAAAGAGTTACAAAAATTTTTTTCACTCTCCCAAACAAAAAAGTTTTCCGTGCAAACTAGTTTTATTCTCTCTCCCAATTATGTTTTTTTTAATCCCATGAATAGATTAAATTCGCTTCATTTAAAGTGTTTGTTCAGAGTATTTTTTGTTCGTTTCTGACGTTTTCATTTTATGAAAGCACATTTATAGAAATGTTCTTATGATGAAAAAAAAACAGTTTAAGATTTTGTCTTTCATCTAATGTAGTGTCTCATACTCTCATTAATGATGGTTTTTTCCCATAGAGCCAAAGTCGGAAAATAATAGTCCTTACAAAGAGTTGAGCGTGTGTAAATAAAGGTTTTTTTTGACACTGTTAGGGGATAGGATATGGCTCACCCTAAGCTACAGAAACTAACTAGGCGGTTTCGAACCTAAACCCTCTGTATGCACACCCTATAATGTCAACGTTGAGGGGTCTCATTTCTGATATCAATATATATTCTCCACAATGAAACTCATTGATGTTAAAAAACAATCATTGATGCTTCATGAAAATTACATTAGAGCTTAAATTAAGTTAGATCTTTGAAATACAAGACATCATTTACTCTTGTCAATTATGATTAAATCACAAATTTGCCTATTAATTATATTAATACCGTATGAGAGAAATAAAATCAGTTTGCTTTTCATTAAAAAAAATAATGGTTTTTCATCTGTATAATGTGATTTAATTAATTAAAATTCACCAAGAGAAATTGCAAACAAGGTTTCTAAACTTTTTTCGGAGATATTCTGAGTTATTACATTTATAAAAAAATAGATCATGTTGACTAGAAATTTCAACCTATTATTTAAAAAATATTTTCAAAAAATTAAATTAGAACATGATCTGTGATTCTGTAAACGTTTGCTCAAAAAACATTAATTACACCCATGTAGAAAAATGTTCTGTAATGTCTAGAGTCAAATCTGGCTCAAGTCTAACGCTACTGGTTTAGAAAAATTATAAATGCTGAGTGAAGAGTATTTTTAAGGAATAGTAATTTTTAGATTATATCAGGAAATGTTTTATTTCGTTAGTAATTCGTAATTATTAGATTATATCAGGAGATTTTTTACTTTGTTAATAATTCGTAATTTTTAGATTATATTATATTATATACATTTATAAAAAAAATAGATCATGTTGACTGGACATTTCAGCCTATTATTTAAAAAATATTTTTAAAATTTTAAATAAGAACATGATCTGTGATTCTGTAAATGTTTGTTTAAAAAAATGATTTACGCCCGTGTAGAAAAATGTTCCGTAATGTCTAGAGTCAAGTCTGATTCAAGTAATTTTTAGATTATATCAGGAAATGTTTTATTTCGTTAATAATTCGTAATTTTTAGATTATATCAAGAAATGTTTTATTTCAGTAAAATCATATTGTTCATCGCAGTGAAATTGAAGGCTTGCAATATTTCTGAAAATAATTGATAAAAAGTATCTGCTTCCACTTATTGAATGATTGCACTACTCTAATAATTAGATCCTGTCGCGATTCAGTAAATTCTCCCCTTTGGAGTGCCGTAATTCGAAATAAATTGCAATTACAGTTTTTGTCATGTTTGAATTCCAACACCTCTTCATCACACGGGATTTCATTCTTCTGGTAAAGAACGAAGTACTCAAAGGCTGTGTATGGAAGAATGACTCTCTCTCGCTCTGTGCAATGGGGTTGGGCTCATGATGGGTACTGAAGAGGTACCTCTCACTATAGTTGAGAAGGTCCAGGAGAGAGAGAGAGAGAGAGAGAGGAACTGTAGTAGATTTAGAGAGATTTAGAGAGGTATACCAGAGGGTGAAAATTCGTACGGAGGGGTTGTAACTGACTGGCGCCAGGTTTATCTCTCAACCCCATCGTCTCGCGTTGTTATATGGGGGAGAGAGGTCGGTGTGCGTACATAGGGTGTTTTCTCCCATTCTTCCCTTTTACCCCTTCCTTCCTTCCATCGTGTTGCATCCACCAGTGTGTATTTTCTCTTGGCATTGTGTCACCACGAAACAACTCGCAGTAGTCGACCGCTTTTCCCATAGGACACCATTATTTTGATTTACCACCACAGGAATGACTCTTCTTTTGCGATCGTACAACGTAGACTAACTCGCTTTTCGTGCTTTATAAAGCACCGGAAAAAAGAAAAGATTCTACCGCATCGGGAAAAAAAACATGAAATTGCTGGTCGACCATTTTCTCCTTATTGCGAATCCATGTTTTCCTTTCAACGGTAAACTTCCTTTTGGAAGATTAAGACTTCTCTTTATGAGTATCGCCTACTTCCGTTCCGTATCCGTTAAATCAAGATAATAATCTCTAGGATCTTTCTCCGAATACTTTTTTCTATTCATCGCCTAATATCTTCATTTCATCCGCAGAATTTCCTATCGGAATCGGAAATCCGTCTACCATTTCAATTAGATTTCCGATGGAATTTCTATTGGAATCAAATTTCCAACTGAAATCGAAAACAGATTGTAATTTTAGTCAGATTTCCGATAATATTTTTAAGGCATTCTTATCGGAATCAATTCCAACTGCAATCGGAAACTCGAATAGAATTTTAGTCAGATATCCAATAAGATTCCGATGAAATACGTTTTCAAATAGATATTCCCACTCGTGTATTCTATTAAACTTTTAAAATTCCACAGTGAAGAATTTATAAAATAAAATTTAAAATTAGCACAAATGGAATAAAAAAAATTCGTGATCTGAAATTATTTTCTGCCTGGTGGAAGTTTTATACGTAAATACTTGTGAATTATTTTTGAAACAACAGATTGAATGATAAACAATTGGCCAGAAGGGATTAAAAATATATTGACATTCATCACTGAACTAAACGTGCTCATATTAAATCAAACAGCGTGTTTTTTCAACAACACAAAAAAATGTCTTTCGACATTTATTACAAAACTTCTCGATATTAAAAATAACTGAAACATTATTTCACTGGAGTTACTGATTAATATTGAATAAAGTCGCAAGTATAAAATTAAAAATGACGGGGCAAAGTTATGAGATAATTTTCCGCATATTGCTAAGGACCTTATTTTTTTTTTGCGCAAAAGATTCCAGCATCTCAATGAAAAGATTCCCCTGAGAAATTCTTTCCATAAACATCAAAGATCTTTCAAATCCCCGGTAATGTTTTTATTTGATAAATTGCTCCGATAGATATTGCATAAAGTGAGGAATTTCTCCTTTCTCGAAAGACAAGAGAGAGAGTTCCATATTATATTTATACAATATTCACAAAAAATTGGAATTACGAAAAAAAATTATCTTCGCGAAAAGGGAATTTTTTTGCGTTAAAAAGACTCACGGTGGCATTTAATGGGATTCTGTAGGGAGACTGGGAAAAAATTGAAATGAAATAAAAGACCAGTGGGGGAAAAAAGAGAAAGAATGAGTCAAGCTGACTGGTGCTGTTATCAGTCAACTCATCCCTGAGACTGAACCCCCATAGCATAGCGAGAACTGCAATCTACCAGAAGCACGCGAGCTACCATGGGGTTAGCCATGGCGACGACCTATCACTGGGTACATCTGCAAACAGAACCATAAATATAGTTCCACATGGAAAAAATACAGACACACATCGAGCGGGAAATTACAAGCTAAGTGACCTATATATTGTTGGACTTTAATACACGATCCGTTTCATGAAAGTAAAAAAGCCTCTTTGCAACTTATAATCCTTAAAAGGCACTTAACGACTGTAACTTTCAATTAAGGCGGATTCGGATCGTGCCGCACGACTCTCACAATTGACGCGGGAAATTAGAATTTATATTGCGCGGCTGAGGCGCGTGCCAACCTTCAAAGGCGGCTGTTACATTTTTTTTCATTACGTATCTTCAAGCTACATTCCCTATAATTTAGTTGCATATTCATTTTAGATTTGCGGCTTTCATTAATCTTTGAAAAAAACATTGAAGCGAATCGCCTATTTATTTTCATTTGACGTTGAATCAAAATTACACATGTAACCCCTTAAATAAGGCGAAGTTCAAAAATTGTTTCCGTTATAATAGGGGTCGACGAAAAATTATTTTAATGCTTTGAGTAATTTTCTTTAAGGCCATGACTCGAAATCAGAAAATAATTTTTCCTGTGCAACTGCAAACACTGTATTTATTAATTATCTACTATGGCGAAATTTATACAAAATTCCCTAAAATAAAGAAAAAAAATTTTTCTGTAAACGTTTGCTTAAAAAAATGATTTACGACCCTGTAGAAAAATGTTCTGTAATGTCTAGAGTCAAGTCTGGTTCAAGTAATTTTTAGATTATATCAGGAAATGTTTTATTTCGTAAGTAATTCGTAATTTTTAGATTATATCAGAAAATGTTTTATTTCGTTAGTAATT
>JUFY01023011.1:0-16758 GCA_001855655.1 Leptopilina clavipes | reverse complement strand
AAACAAAAAAAAAAAAAAAAAAAAATTATGATTACAAAACAGACATTTGAGGATCATCAGTCTTTCACTCAAGTGCTGTTTTACGTTGTCGTTGGATGTTTTTAGAGTCACAAAACAAGAGAGAAAAAAAAAAGACGGATCATATTTTCCTGCCTTAAATCGAGAGGGGAAATATTGAGACATTAAAACGACGATACGTGTTGTTTTATTACACAATCGGTTTTATATAAACTTGATAGGCTTAACTTGTTGACCCATCCAACTTGATAATATAATGGAGAGCAATACAGTTAATGAGAAAAATAAAAAAAAAAAAAAAAAAAAAAAAAAAACTGCGCAAGAGTCTTTTAAATTGAAAATTCAATCAATATCGATTGAATTTAGATTGATTGTTAATTACCTTAATAGCACCCTTATCTTTTCGATTAATCGCTCTAATTTTTCATTCTTAATACTAATTTCAATTAATTTATAATTTTTTCTTTTAAACTGATTGTCTATTGTTCGCAATGTATAATAGAATTATTTATCTTTTCCTTTGAAAAGTAGATTAACATTTTGAAAATAATTTCGCAATTTTATTCTTCTGCTTTAGAGAAAATAATTATTTTTTCCATTATTTTTTTTTTCTTAAAAGCCTTTTTTGCATAAAATAATCAACTAGTAACACTGAGGGGTTGGGGCTTTTAAATCTTCACTTCTTTTTAACTGTAGGTGAAAAAAAAATCGTTTACCTCACACTTCACACGTTTTAGCTGTAATAAAAAAAAATAAAGGGATATATATATATATTTCTCTATCAGATTATACTTTCCTTTGCACCAATTTACTTTGAACAAATTCAAATGCAATTTTATATCAAATTTTCATTTACTCTTTTTTTTCACCTTTTATACTGAATTTTTCGTTTTACTCTAAGTCTTTAATTTTTTTTCCATTTCATATTAATTAAGAGAATTGTATAAAAATTATTGATAAATTGGCAAAAAAAATTTCCTTTACAGAGGAAAAAATACTTCATTAAAACAAAAACTATGGACAGTAATAAAAACAATAGATATTTTCAATTGGCAATTTTTCATTTAGCAAACTTAAAAAAAAGAAGAAATAAAAAAATACCTCTATAATTTAATTGAAACGAGGAATTCAGAAATTACATTTATATTTAGATCGGATTAATTGAATTCAATGTGTTGTCAGTCTACTGCGTGCGCGCGGAAAAGCATTGACGGATAGAGAATTTCCCTTTTAAATGAGAATGTCGATTTTATCAGGATTTCAACGTCGTTGACATGCTTCTCTCCTAGCCGGAGAATCTCACTATTAAATAACCAAGAGACAACGACAGGGCGTCCATTCCCCATAAAACTGAATTATGGCAGGTACTTCAACATTCAAGGATCACTTTAAGTCATTAGATTTCACAAGTTCTCTCTGCTTGAAGCCAACATAAAGTAAAAACAGCAAGAGAAAAGAAGAGAAAAACTTATATGCTTCATATAAAATTGCAACGTAAGCTTCATAAAATGCATTTCGCACGGAAATTTTTCCATATATACTCAAAAAAAAAAAAAAATGTACGTTTTATAATTTTCATCGAGAAATTTTCGCGAGAAAATATTTTTCATAAAACGAGACCGAATTTTTGTCAATTTTATATTTCTACTACTTCCCCCATATTCTGATATCTAAAACGATAAACAATATTTAGCAATTATTTATTAATTATTATTGCTTGTTTACTTATTTATTCATAATGAAAATTAAAAATCATTTATTGAAAGAAAATCTTTGTTGATAGTCGACTTGAAAATCAAATAAAATTTTATACTAAATTTAATTTTTTCACTAACTGATTTAGTTTTTGATAATAAAATAAATAAAACTTGAACATTAAAATGTCGCACATAAAAAGCTTACATCATTGTTTAGGACAATTTGTACTCTACCTGTACTCACCGATCTCCTGTATGTTCCTGTCATGACCGGTTCCGATGACGAACTGTAACAAAAAAAGAAAAAAAATATTTACTAAAGGTGCAAATTTTTAAATGTTCGATCAAATATTTATTGTTTTTTACTATCAAACTTTCATTATACTTTTAATTATTATTTTAATTATTAAGTTTTAAGTTTCAATAGTAAAAAACATTATTAATTTCACAGTGCTTCTTTGATTTCTTTTTCCACTTGTCATTCTCTTGACAGATGAATTATAAATAAAATTCAATTTCTAAGTTTTGGGAATTTTTAACAACTAAAACTTGAACCGGGAAAAAGTTTTTTTTAAGTCAAGTTATATTGCTAGCAGCGGTACTTTAGAGAAATTTTTTCGACGTTGAAAGTCCCTAAAGTTTTCAGTTATGCAGCAGCTGTAACTCTTAATCGTAGAGATGGAAGATGCTTGGAATAATTTAACATCCACTCTTCCACTGGTTTTTCTTTTTTCCTTTTCTGTTTTCTTTGCATGTAGGTATACAAATATTACAAGATTTAGATTTTATTATTCATTTTATCCATTCGATTAACCAATCAATGAATTATTGAAACGAGCAGGGATTATTTTTTGTATTCAGATTTCAAACTCAAATCTTCATCCCCAGTGACAATATTTTCCCCTCTCGATTCATAAACAATTTGGCGAATATTTTGAATATTTCCAATGTTCTCTCAAAAAACGCAATTATAAATTTTCACTTTTCATTTGAAGTTAATTGCATTTCTAATTTAAATGGTTCATCTTTTCTTTTTCTTTCTTCAATTTTAAGTTGGCAAAGAAAAATTAACTACTGAAAAGATCTTTATTGTCGGAGGTAATGACTTGTGGCTGTGTAAAATGGTTTCACCCTTAAAATGGTTTAAAGTAGAGCAACAGCAGTCAGGAGAATCTCAATTTTCTTTCTGTGAAAGAAATCTCTAAAGACTTTTCTCTTTTTCAGAATAACACGAAATAACGAGGACTACTTGACGTTTTACCTTCGAGGGTTTTCTTCCAAAAGGAAGAAACCATTTAATCGATAAAAACTTACAAGTTTTTGGAAAGGTATTTAGTATTGTATATAAATATTAAATATGGAAAACTTTTTGCCCTAGTTCAATAGTTTGGACAAAATTCTGTTAAATTTCTGTTAGAATTGACGACTTTTCGGTTATTTCTAAAATTTTCCATCATTATATTTATTGTCTGACTCTAAACGCATTTTTCTACTTGAAAAATAAATTTTCCATTTCACTCGCATCTTTTATAACTTTTGACCAGCGATCATAAAAGAATGATTTCCAATTTCTTCTGATGATAAGAATTTGAGATTTTTCTTATTCAAATATGTAAACAAAGGGAAATCGATTAGAAAATTACATTATCTAACATAAAACTTAGTTGAAATGTTCCTTAGAGTAGAATTTGCAAAATTAGATTCTAGCGTTACATTGCATTTGAAATGCACCAGTTCACCGCACTACTTGGTATTCAAACCATCGTCATGTCTTCAATTCTGCGGGATTTTCAGAGTTTTAAACGAAAATTTTTTCCAAACTTAACTTCCACTTTCCAAGGCTTTGAAAAATTTGTTTATCGTCCTAAAGATTTTTCTCTCAACACGAGATAAGTTACGTAATTTTTTTTTTCTTTCTATCCTTTAATAGCAACCAAAAGAGATTTTTTATTATAATTTTTAGTTTGATAAATTAAATTTACTTTACAATTTTTACAATTTTTACAATTTTTACAATTTTTACAATTTTTACAATTTTTACAATTTTTACAATTTTTACAATTTTTACAATTTAATTAAAAATTTTTTTATTTAAAAAAGATGATTTATATGAAAAAACTTTGTCTCTGAATTTAATAAAAAAATGAATGTATAAGAAAAAGGAGGATTTTCATAAACATTTTTTCCGTATTAAAAATTGACGAACAATAAAATTTAACTTCCTCGCAAGAGATTTTCATTCACAACGACAGTGATATCAGAAAAAAGTGGAGTTTAGGGAGAAAATATATATCTCCCCAGAGAGTTACAGGATTCGTTTCAATATTTTTACATCCGTTGGCTTTTGCCTATCTTCAAAAGAAAAAAGAAATGCACTTTAAAGTTTTATCGTAGTGCAAAACGTTACTTTTTTTTCATTAAAAAAATGAATCCAAAGAACAAGAAATGATTAATGGAAATACGATTTTTTGGTTTAAATTTCATTTTGGAAATAAAAAACGTTTTTTAAAAAGGATTTTAAAGGGTTCATTGTTTTCTACTTGTAATTATATATGATATTTAATTGAGTATTTTTCTTTTTATAGTATTTTACAGTCACACACAAATTTCAAGATCAAAAAAACATTTAACATTAATCAATGAACGCAATAGCCTCTGTTCCGCGTATGTATACGAGGCATTGATTCAATTTCCGCCCTGTTTGCCAACTCGTTGAATTTAACTCGTTTCCATTAGTTATCTATTTTTAGCCTCTGAATCACAATCGCGATAGCGGAACTTGAAATATATCCATACTTCAGGAATTCAGAAAAAGAAGAAAACAAAAAAACAAAAACTTTTATTCAAATTTTTCTTTGGTCATTTTTAAAAATTTATTTTCATCAGTGATCCCTTCCTGATGGGATATTTTACAATATATATTGTATGAAACTTGAAAGTGGCGAGTTTTAATCTGAAATGAATTTTCAATTGCTTTATCAAAATAAAAATCGAAAGAAATAAACGTTATTAGTTATATTGCTTTTCTGATATGCCCTGGGGTAAAAAATAAATATTTAGCGAGGGAATTCACGACAATGCAATATTATTGAACAAAAAAAAAAAGAAGGAAAATTTATTGCAAAAGAGTTCGATGATCTCGTTTATTAAAGGACAAAAAAAAGAATTTTTATTACCTCTCATAATTCGAAAAATGGAAAATTAAAAACAATGTTCATAAAATTTTAATGAAAATTGCTTTTGTGTGTGCATGAGTTAAATTTATAACTGTTTCATTTTAAGGAAGTTAGTACTATTTAGTGGTTAATTATTCGAAATATAGCGCGATGCAACACGGTGTAATATTGTTTTATGTTACATTCACGTTACACTTTACTGTTAATAGATATGAACAATACATGTATATATAGTGTAAGCACTGTTCGTAACCATCGTGATTGCACAAAAGGCTTTCACAATTTCAAGCTTACAGAAAAGCCAACTTGAGAAAGTTATCCTACAAACGATGACAAAAGATATTCCGAGGATATTCGTCTATATAAACTTATTTCAAGTTTCGAGCAAATCTTTGAAAACTTTCTGTTTAATAGAACAGTTTAAACAATAGAAAATTAACTAATAGAATTACTTCACATCAAAGAAATTGCTTGAACGATTCAATAAATCTTTTATCAAAAAAAAAAAAATGTTAAAAAATAATTATTCAGGCATAACAAATTTTATTTTTCTCCAAATGTATTTGGAAAAACTTTCGACATCATAAATGGTCAGATTTTCCAGGTCAGATGATTGTAGGTGACTGGAATTGAAAGATAACTAAAGCTTCGAAAGCATTCGACAGAAATTGAATTCTTTTAAATATAAATTCTCACGTATCAAAATTTTAAATTTTATTTTCATTTATTTTTAATATTTTAAATATTTTTTCAACAATTTTGTCATAAATATAAATAAATATATATAAATGAGAAAATTTAAAGGATTTTAAGGATTTAAAAGTCGATTGTTAATTTCCAAATTAGGACCAAAAGTTTATTACAATTTGCACTAAATGAAGCTATTTGTTTGCTATTTGTTTTTCTTTATTTACAATGCAATATTAATTCTCTTTTGCGGTACTATTTTAAGGTTTGGCGCGGAACACGTTAATTAAATAGAAATTTCATATTTATGGCATTGTTTGCAATACTATACGAGGACAAAAATGATTTACACCCGATCAGGTACATACAAAATAGGAATCTGCAAACCAGATTATTGAATTCGATATCACTTCGTATTTTACCTTTTTACTCTTTGCAATTTACGCATTGTTCATTTATCAGAAAATTTATTTCATAAAAAATTCTGCGATAAATTCCTTTTTTTTTGTAAAATATATTTTTATTAATATTTATTTTTATATATTATTATATGATTTTTGATATTGCATTTGTAAAATATTGCAACGATAATAAAAAATTATCCCCCTTAACATAATAAACATATTATTGGAGAAATGGGGAGAATTTTTTTTTTCTTTCAATAAAATATCCCTGGATGTGAAATACTTTGTCACAAATTGAAAAGCATCTGAATTGATTATTTGAAGAGTGTTGAAGAGTTTGATCCGAACTCACGTTGAAAATGTTTATACTTTATAGCATTTTCAGAGGGTCGTCGATTTAAAAATACTTTGCATAATATCGCACCCATAGAATCAACAATTTTCCTCGATCACTTTATATATCATACACACGTTCAATGCAACATTGTGAAACATTAAAATTTTTCCATTTAGCCATTCACTTTTTTCAAAATATTTTTATAGAAAGTGACAAGTAAAAATATTTTTATATTTTTGTCATCGAAAAAACTACAATTACAAATACAGAATTAAAAATTAAAATTAAAAATATGGAGTAAAAATTAAAAATTAAATAAAAATTAAAAATAAAATAAAAATAAATTAAATTAAATTAAATTAAAATAAAGAAAGAAATAAAATTAAAATATGGAGTTTTTAATAAACAATGAATAGAGAAAAAAGTCAATATTGTATAAATGTCATTCACTTAAATGCGGTAAAATATACTCTAGTGGGAAATTTCCTATTGTTCGTAAAATTATTCATAAAGAAGTTCACATTGAACTTCAAAAATGTCTCCTTAATATATATAAAGAACGAGATTTTTCTTCTCAAGAAGGAATATTAGATTTATATAAATCTAATATTCCTTATATTATTCCTAATATTAGATTTATATAAATCTAATATTCCTTGACAAGAAAAATCTCCGCTATATCTATTCCACTTTGTTGAATTCTTTCTCCTTTATTCCATTCTTTCAATGTTCCTTTCGAAACACGCTTTTCAAACGCTCGCGGTGCACCTCTTCAATTGCACAAAATTCAGACAATTCCCTTTGGCTTGAGAATATCCTTAAGCCAAGCACACTCTTTAAGGACCATTAAAAATTGACAAAAACGTATAAAAAGCTATCGCGGAAAAAAACGCCTGTCAATTTTTCTCACTTCGATGGAGATAAAAAACAGTTTTTGTATTTTTTTAATTATCTGATTTATTATCTTTAATAATAGAAATAAAAATTAATTATTCACTAAACCAAATAATTTATTTGATTTAAGTGATTTGATTTAATGAATAAAATTTAATTATTCACTAAAAAAATTTATTTGATTAATATAATCAATTATTTATCTAGTATCAAATAAATATTTAGTTGAACCAAATAATCATTACTTGAATGAAATAAATTGTATTCGAATCAATAATTTCTCTATTTGAAACAAATACCATTTAATTGACTCAAATTAAATATAATTGACTCAAATTAAATTTATTCGATACAAATTAAATTTATTCGATACAAATTAAATTTATTCGATACAAATATTTATTTGATAATTGACAAGTAATCGATAATTTGAATCAAATAAATTTGTCTTTCAGTGTAACAATACGAATATAAATGTAAAAACCTACAAGTGGAAAGAGGAAGAAATTCACAAAATGGAAAAAAAAGGGGAAAAAAAACCTTTCTGTTACTTTTTCATCTCGGGAAATTCTTTCGTTTCGACAAAATAGGGGAAGAGTTGGCTAATGTCTTTCATTTCAGACCGGAAGATTGTAAACTGCGAAAGGGCCATCACATTTGGTGAGATAAGTTTCAGTTTCTCTATATTAGAGTAATTGAGAGGTCTTTTCTTTCAACAAAAATGTTCTTCTTTACAAGAATCGTTAAGAGTACTTAGAACTTCCATTAGATGAGCATATAAAACAAAATACAAAAGAAAACAATACAAATACAAAAAAAATTCTGAGAAAAACAGCACAAAAAATTTTTAATCGATCATAATTTCGATCGCAACAAGGAAAGAATTTTTTCATCAATCAATCAATCAATAAATCTGATTCGCACATTCCAAGAAACAAAATACACACGAGTTTCTATACGTTCAACTATTTTATTTTTTCCATAAAATCGAAATTCAAATAAAATTTAATGGGATTTAAATTTATTTTCGATAAAACGAAAATTCCCTCGTGAAAATAAATTTATTTTCGATATTTAAAAATTTATATTCGACTTATAGGAAAATAAAATAAATAAATAATAAAACAATAATAGAAATACTAAAGAAAAAAAAGATTTTCGATAAACTAGGTAAAATTTATTTAACGTTATTTTTTCCTTTCATTGGAAAAATAAAAGATACTGTCCAAAAAAGGGAAAAGTAAATAGAGTCCTTAAATCATCGAACGAGAGTCACTTCTGTAAAACAAAATGTCTCTTAAAATGAGAAAACACTTTTTTTTTGCACAAGTGCCTTGTAAAAAAGCTTATTCTCAAAATTGAAAAGCATTCGAAGATAAATAACGTTTTTTTACGATTCTTTGGGGGTGTCTAGTTTATACACACGTTTCTTCAAAATGATGTTCAGAAATTTCAAGGTTTCTCTCTCTCTTTCCCTCTCTTTTTCTCATATCAGGTGATCGTAAATGATCCGCATGTGTAATAGTTCTATAATTAAAATATTATACGCACAAAAGAGCGTGTATCATTTGAAAATTAAAGCACACAAAACGGAAAACAAGAAGGTCCTAAGAATTTGGCATTTTTCCAAAAAATTCTCTTTATTGTTCTACCGCACTATTTTATCCGATAAGTTTTATAATAAAAAGAATTTTATAAATCCTCGAGATTGAATAAAAAAAAAAATCACTTAACGAAAGAAATATTTTCCACTCGTTAATTACTTTTTCATTTTATTTTTTATTTTTTATTTTTAAATTTTGGAAAAATATTTTCAACTTTTTAATTAAAGAGAAAAAATATTTACTCTTGTTGTCAAATTTTCTTTGAAGGAAAGAGAATAAAATATTCCACTTTCAAGTGAAATATGTCTGTTGTGATAAAATATAAAAGCTCTTCTATATAGAAAAGAAAAAAGTGAATTCTTTTTTCTGCGTCGTATAATACAGAAAAGTAGCTTGAAGAGACTGTCTTTTAAAATTCACGGCACAAGTTCGATTTTTTAAATCTCTCGCACCCTCTTAAAATATTTTTCAACGTATTATTTATTTTCGATAAATCCTTTACCGACAAACAGAACGTTTTGTCGTTTCCGTTTTCACGATCTCTCACATTGTCCCTATTGAATTTACGATGCTTCCTATAATTGTCCGCGATTTGAATTATTATCAAGATTATCTCGGGATGCTAGAAATGTGAATTGTGTTCTCTTGCACAATTACACATTTTGCCCCTCGATATTTCAACTATCGATAATATTATAAAGTGTCCATAAAATTTTCTGACAAGTGTCGCAGATAATTAATAAAAAAAAAATTTTTTTCCTAATTTTACTTTCATTTTTTCTTGAACAGAAAAAAAAGAAATAAAAAAATTAAAATACAGTAAGAATTTTCTAGTTTCGAAAATTTTCCCCTTAAATCAGTTCTCTTGAAAATCTTTTCTTTTTTCATTTATAACACGTTACCCAATAAAAATGAAAAAGGCCGCGACAAACATTTTCCGTTGAAAAATATTTTCGCCTTTTATTGTTTTTACCCTTTTTGCCTCAATAAATCCTTGAGTTTATTTTTATTTCTCTTTTTCAACTGATACTTTTATGTCTATTTTTCTTGAAATTATACTCCAAAGTGGACCATTTTTATGAAACACTATTTCCTTTACAGTGCGAAGGAAAAAATATTCCATAATATTGTTTATAGATTTTTCTTTCTTTCTGACAAATATAAATAAAAATACATATTATTCATATAAACAAATTTGGAGAAAAAAGTTGATTATTTAGTTTAGTGTGTTAAGGATAATTTGGATAATTTGGAAATGCTTTCGAATGAATTTTGGATCTTTCCAATGGGTCATACATTATTCATCAAACTCCATTGAACTGGAAATGTTGTGTTTAGTTCAAATGCAGCGATAAAGTCCTTCAAAGACTCGAACAGCTGAATAACTAAATTTAAAGACTAAATTGTCCTTAAAATTTAGATATTATTGATTTAAAAATTACATTCAAATATTCTTAACGCAAAAGAAAAAACTGTATAAACACTGGAATATTTTTCAATAATAAGATAAAATAAATTCTAAAAGATCCATTTTTAAATCTTTATTTAAAATACGTTTTTTAAATAAAGTTTTTAATAGGAAAGCTTTTTAAATAAAGCGAGAATGAAGCTTAGAATAAGTTTTTTAATAATTTAAAAAAACGATAAGAAGAAAAGTAAAAATAGAAATTTAAATTTCTCTTTTTTTTACTTTACTAAAAGGAAATAGTTCATTAGATTGTGGGAGATTTACTGAAACTTTGAAAATCGGTCTTCCACATGAAATTTAAGGTTTTAGGTTGAGTTATTAAACTCGTCTTTCCAGTAAACTTTAGTTAAAGTTTCGTTCTGGAGCTGTAATCTTATGTTTTGACCAGGAAAGCAAGAGTTCTCTAAGATATATATTTTCTAACTTCAACGACAATAATTACCTCTAACTAACTTCTAAAATGAGAACAGAGAACTGAATTTATCCCATTTTTCCTTGAATTAGGCTTTAAAATTATTATTTCGCAAATAAATAGAAACATTTACATTTTCATTTATTCGATAATTTGTAAAGAGATAGTTTTGGAATTAATTATTTTAAAAAAAATTCCAATCTGGTCTAAAATGGTTTTAGGGTGTAATAAAAAAATAAATAACTAAAAAAAATAATAATAAATAAACATAAAAAATAAATGCTGAATTATTGCACTATTTAGATTTCTAAAAGTGAAATGAATTTTCTTTTACCATCTTTATTAATTCTCATTTCGACGTATCTCTATGTAGAACTAAAATTTAACACAAAATTAATTATAGTTTCCTTCAACTTTCTGCACTAAGGAGCTACTTCCTTTCTTCAATACCCAACTAAAGTATTTCCCTCATTTTTCATTTAATTCCTTTTTAATTTTAAAAGTCGTGAAATTAAAATTATTTTCACGTGCAAATAATTGCATTGAAAGATTTTCAATTTTTAAGCAAATGAACTAATTGTTGACAACAATAAAGATAATAACGACTCGAAAGAAATTTTCTAAAATCAAAAGAAAAGTATATTAAATCATGTGACATTAGTTTCTTATTCCCCAAAGCAATTAAAATGTGTTGATTAGATTCTTTAATATCATATTGTAACAATGAGAAAATTTATTCCGAGTAAATTACAAAATAATTTCTTATTATAATCACTTAATCCAAAGTTTCAACAGCTTTTGTCTTTGATAACTGAAAGCTAATGTTCTGCTTTTCTCTCGTAACGCGACAATCGATTTTCAACTTATCTCCGACTCAATTCCAGATTTATGACTCGCGAAAATGTTCAAATTTCTTCTTGAATGATCTCTTTTTTTTATCTAGGTATTATATATATATTTCCATAAAGAATAAGAATTTAAATCAACTATTTTCAATATTATTATTATTATTAATTTTCATCATTGAATTTTGTTTTCTCGGAATATTTTTTCCCTGTTCAAAAAATAGAAATATAAAAAATGATATTGATTATAGTTTTATGTGTTTCTATCATTGTTCTTTATTTTTACGATCCAGTGAAATAGAAACGGTAAATGTTGAAACGTAAGTTCTTAAAATAATTTAAAAAAAAAGAAATAAAATAACAAATATTGTGCTTCGGTGCAATTTTGAAAATTGAGTGTTGGTCACGAAAAATCATAAAACTTAGAAGAATAAAGTTTTCATTATTTTCCAAAAGTCATTTTATCAATATAATACAATTTATTTCAGAAGTTTTCAACTGAATAGACATACGAATTTTTTTTATTGCAAATCAATTTTTAATTTGTCAGTAAAGGGGAAAGTAGCATTAATTTTAAAGTTACATTTTCAATATTCATGAAAACAACTTTTACCATTTAGATAAAAAAAAAACTAGGAAACTTTCTTTCTAAATCTAAATTGTTTCTTATTATTTTTCTCATTAAAAAGTTGAAAGTAAAACAAGATAGTTATTAAAGTCCAAACTTATATGTAAAAATACTTGCAACTATTAAACAATTAAAATACTCATGGCTCACTGGAAAAAAAATTCAGTAACCTTTCTTTCAATGTGAAAGTTCCTCTATTGTTTGATCTAAAGGTACCTCTTTTCCTCGTTTTGTTTTAGAAAACCCAGAAAATAAAACGAAAACAAAAGGACTCCACTGTTTTCAATAAAAAGAACTGATACATTTCAGAACAAACAAAAAAGAAAAAAAAAGAGAAAGAGAGAGAGAAGTTAAATTGATTGCAAAAACTTTGAAAAATGAAAATCTTTCCCCATCAAGCAGCAAAGAATGAGAAAATCAACAGAGAAAAAAAATTCGAATTTCAATGATGTCTATACCTCATAATAATAATCATCTGCCAAATAAATTTCGAGGTTGAAATCAATTTAATTTTCATTTGAAAATGTAAATTCAACAATCAATGTTTATCTTGTCTAATGTGTTTATGTCTGTTTTATCTTTCAGAGGAAGCGTCTTGTCTAAATAAAATTTTTATTTTGCCTCTCATTTTCTTTTTGCATTTTTTTGGGAAAAATTTTTTAACCCTGAAAAATATTTATCATTTAGGAACATTTAAACAGGGAAGAATTTTCTTTTTTTTTAATGTATTTTATATACATCAGTGGTAGATTCAAACAGAATAAGTACAAGTGTCAGGGTGAATTTTGCATAAACGGAGAGCACATTCATGTCAACATGGAAACAGTGAAGCTTAACTTCTCGAAACACAATAAGCAACAATGAAATGCAGAACATTTTAGCAAAGATAAACGTACTCCGATAACAAATGTTGCATAAATTTTACTTTCGTTCTTTTTTTTTATTGTCTTGAGTCTCAATATTCCTGCCATAAAAAAAATTCCACAAAAATACAGTGATTTTTTATATTTTAAATAATATTAGATACGAAGGACAAGAAAAGCGTTTTGTAATGTTGTTTAAAATGTTGTTTAATTTAAAAAGTATTTCAAAAATCAAACAACGGCGAAAAAATATTCCAAAATTAAAAGAAAAATATACTTTTCTAATTCGAGATTGTTAATTAAATTAAAAAATCCATTTGGTCAAATAAAGGAGTTTTGATTTAATTATAAATTAATAAAAAAAAATCCCCTCTTCTAATTGAAAAAGGTTTCTTTTTTTTAATTAACTACAAAATTTTTTTCCGTTTTGCAAAACGAAAATGTTTTTAGTTTTCTATTTTACATGACGTTTTATATTTACTGTTTGTTCACAATTTTTCAGCACGAATTTTTTTTCGCCATCGTTTATTTATTCATTTCCGAAAATCTTAATTTTTCACTCTAGAATCTTTTCTTTTCTCTTCGTATTTCAAAAAATCCCTTAGTTTTTTATTTTTCTTTCATTAAGAATTGTTGGAAAAAAAAAATTAATAGTGGAATTTTTATTATGAATTCAAATCAACTTTTGGAAAAAAATTGGTTCGAAATGGCTTTGAAAAGGGGACAAAATTGGAGGGACGAGAGAAAAAGGAGTGAACGTGAAAGTGTGTAAGGTCAAATTTCGTGGGTCAGATCCATTAGGGATTGTGTGTGTGTATTTCTCTCTCTCTCTCTCTCTCCAACACTATATCAACATTGGTGTTGCAGTTAATGTTCATCAAGAGAGTACGTTTTGGCATTTAGATGGCACGTCAAGTGGTGTGTGTAAAGCCTATTCACCCCCTTCTCCACTACCCCTACTCTAGGAAAACCTGCTGGGCATTTAATTGAGATCTAATTATACCCCGTTGTTGTAATTATATACCTGTTTCTGACATTCTCAGCAAAATTTCGCCTCTTTGGTTTGCGAATTGAGGATCTAAAGCTGATTCTCACTTCAAGGATGAGAATTATGAACAGTCGAGGTGGAAATCCCACTTTAACGGCAAAAGGAATTTCCCTTTGAACTATTATATTCTCTTTCAACACTCAAACTTCATGTACAGCAAATATTCATATATAGTAAATCCGTTTACAATTATTGATAAAGTCTACTGCAATTGGCATTGATTTTCACATTCAAGAATTTTTTTTTCTCCAATTCAAAATTTAAATGCATAAAATATAATTTCTTTAATTTCTCCATTGGGAAAAATTGTAAAAAATCATTAAATGATTGAATTAGTTATCTGAATTTGTATATTTTTGTGAGAAAATTGAAAAATTTTAAATTTTAATATAAATCATTTTTATAATAAATAAATAATAAAAATTTACAGGAAAAATTTTTCCCAATGTTTATAATATGTTTATTTATGCGTTCGTTTATATTTATTTTAAATAATTTCATCATTTTTGCAATTAAATAAAGCATTGTCTCTCAAGATATTGATTTTTCATGACAGGAATTTTTTTTCAATGAAACTTCATTAAAAGAACTACGTCAATAAATAAACGTTAATAAAACGTAACTTTTCCAGTGTAGAAAAAAGTCTGTTTGTTATCTCCGTTTACTTTTTCCAGTATATAGTTCTCTCTCAGTAGTGTATGTCATGTTTGGTCAGACATTTGCGGTAAAATGAACGGTGTTCTCAATCGAAGAAGCCAATTCAAATAAAGAAGAATAGAAAACCATTGGAGTTTATAAATTTTCCTAACAGTGTTTGCTATTTTTTTTTTTTCAAAAGTGAACTGTTTTTTTTCGAAATCTGATGGAAAAATACTTTATAAAGAATAAAAGAAGTATTTACAATAGTAATCGAATTTAAAATCAATAATCAATGTTTAAAGGAAACAAAAAAATTTTTAGACTACTAAAAAAGAAGAGTTTCTTTCCCGATTTTCAAAAGGACTGAATTTTATTTGCACAGTTGTCGTCGTTGAAAATTCGTCTTTCATGATTTTTCAAGGACCACAATATCGATGTTGAATCGTGTGTAAAAGGAGACCCATGGTACTAAAGTAAATTATTACTTTTCTCATAAAATGCAAAAAAAGAAGAGGTATATATATATAGGTCCGCCTCCGAATTGTCTCACCTTCAGCGACTCTTGAAATTATATTATAAAAGTCACGTTTCAAGTTGAAAAAGAAAAGAAAAGAGAAAAAGTTTGTATGAGTAAGCAAAAACTCATTGGCCTTATACACAACCATCGCAATGATTCTTCGAAGAGGAAAAATGAATTGCCACACTTACCCTAACTCTCCTTTTTTTTAACTATTTCATTTATTACTTTTCTTTAAAAGGAAAAAGAGAGACAAAAAAAAACATTAACAATGCGTCACAATCCGAATAAAATTATACTTTTTATTTAATTCACATAGCAAAAAATTCAATATCGCGAAAAATAATTTTGTCCATTAAAAGAGATTTGCAAAAATCAAACATAAAAAATATTTTTTCAATTTTTCAGTAAATATTTTTTTGACTCAATTTTTATAATTAGTTTTTATAAAGAAAAATTAGTGACATATTATGTTTTATATATTTATTTCGCGATCAAAAGCAGAGAATTCTTGTGGAAAAGGAAAATTGTTTCAATTTTCAAGGGGAAATGAGAAAAATAATGGAAAAACATTATTGACATTCAATTTTCGAAGGTTATAAAAAGTTGTGAAGTTAATTTTGAAAGCAGCTGTGTGTTGTATATTCTATAAAGTTTTAACTGTTAAAAGCTATTTTTGCGCTTTAACCGTTCAATTTTCTTTGTTGCACAATTTCATTAAAGACCGAACACAATAAGCCATTAATTTTGCATATATATATAACGCGAGAAATGGACGGTGTAAAAATTATTATTTAAATAAAAAATTTCCAAATCCTCTCACAAAATACAAATTCGATAATTAAAATTTTTCATAATTGAAGATGAATTGTACTCCGTAAGCGAATTTTCAAAAAGTGGGTTTTTTTTCGAAAAAAAGTTTACTTCATACTTTTTCATTTAATTATTTTGTAATTTTTAATTCTTTATTTTTCTTATTCAAATGTATATTTGTTTTTTATACCTTTTACGCTTTGTTTTACTGACATTGCGATTTTTGTTTTACTACGTGAACACTTCATTTAAAGTTTATAAATTATTTTTTCCCTTTCCTTCAACAATTTCAAAGACTCATTATCCATTTCTATTGTTACAAAAACAGCTTGCAAATAAAGAATGGCTGATTTAAAAACTATATAGCAGGAACTATGAGAGTATAATTAAAAAGTAACTGTTACAATCGGAAAATACTAATCAGGACAAAAATAAAAATAGGTCACACTCGACTATTGTTTGTCCTTAATAAATAAAAAAGGGCCGATGGAAAAAATTATTTCTATGCAAAAATAATATATCGAACAATAACTGGATTTAAATATTTCATTAAACAGAATTTATATTTTTTTAAATAAATATTATAAATAAAGTTTTAAAAAATATTATATAAAATATTATATAAATGTAAATATAATAAATAAAATTATATAAATTATATTAATTATATTATATGTATATAATATAAATTATATATTAATAAATTAT
>JUFY01023007.1:17821-28367 GCA_001855655.1 Leptopilina clavipes | reverse complement strand
AATGAAGTCAAAGTGATTTATCAAAAAACATTTTGCGATAATAATTCTTGTCACGCTAAAAAATTAATTTCATAATTAAATTATAAATATTGTAAATTAAATTAAAAAAAAAAATTATTTAAAGTAAAAATTGTTACTACTAACAGTAAGTAAAATTTTTCTTTCTCGCGTAAAAATATATATGTGGTTTATCGGAAATAGAAATTTTTGTTTTCTGTTAAAAAGAAAGGAAATAAAAAAAGAAAGAAACGTGAGTATAATTAAAGAGCACATTGAATTTCGATTTGCCCCGGATATTCAATAACGTTATACATTGCGCGTGGAAGTGCACAGAGATCAATTCTCACGTCATTCGCTTCACGCTGTAATTCGCTACGGTTCGACTTTGCCGTTGAAACGCTCGAATGACGGTAGATCATTTATAGGCAGAGAAAAATAGAAGCGAAATATATATATATATATATATATATATAGAAAAAGGGGGGATGAGAATCGAAGAAAAAAATTGAAAACCAATATCGCGCCCAGTGCACGAACAGGGCATACTAGTTTATTTTTCGATTTTAAAAGATTGATTGCGAGGCGTCCACTATAGTCTCTCGTCCGCTCAATTCCTATTTCCACCTTGATAGTTCTACGAATGTTACAATTTTAACTCTGAGGATGTACATTGTTAACGCCCATCATCGCTATTGAAATTCCTTTTTTTCCAAAAAAGGTGATTTTTTTTTATTTCGTTCCTTTATTTTTAATTTTAAAATTTAGAAAACTTTCAATAAAACCCAACTATACACCCAGAGAAAAGTTTTATATGAAGCAAATATAATTCATTTGAGATAAATTAATGTATATTTGTCTCAGAACCTACTAAACTATTTATTTGTTTTAAATAAAAATTTTATTTTCAATAAATTTTGAATTGCA
Organism: Leptopilina clavipes; assembly: GCA_001855655.1. Lineage (NCBI taxonomy): Eukaryota > Metazoa > Arthropoda > Insecta > Hymenoptera > Figitidae > Leptopilina > Leptopilina clavipes. The sequence continues at coordinate 27,443 of JUFY01023007.1, read as the reverse complement.
ATAAATAAAATTCACTTGAAACAAATAAATTGTTTAGTAGGCTCTGAGTAAAAAAATATTCTTTCCCTCGATGTATATAAATAATAATAAATAGGATTAATTAAATCCTAATTGGGAAAAAATCTATAAAAAAGAAAATTATTGATCTAATAAAAATTTTTAAAACCCTCCAGTAATGTAAAAGTTGAACAATAAAAATTGATATAGTGACGAAGATTATAAAAACGAAAATATAAAAATTTCATAATTGAGGATATGAAAAAGAAATTAACGAAAGAATAAAAAAAAAAAAGAAATAGTACGAGAATATAAAAATACCTTTAAAAAAATATATATGGAGAATCGTAAAAAGGTATGAAAAATATAAATGGAAAATATAAATGAAAGAAAAAAACGGGATAAAAATTTAGAACAATTTTTTTTAGTTCCCAGGGATCTAGAACTTGGGTTTCATTTTTTCTTTTTCTATTTTTTTTAGTCTACTTGGTTTTATCTTTGTCTATTGATCTCGTACGTGGTTCACAGCTGTTTCCGGAATAGAGATTTTTTTTTTTTTTGAACACAAAAATTAGGCATGTTCGGCGAAATAGACACGTGCAATATAATCGGGACGTGCAGGATCGAATGACATCTATCGAGGTCAGTTCTGCTTGTTAACGAAAATCTCATGGCCCCTAGAAACTGTATCTATATCAGGACACACTGGTCACTTGCGGTATTTGATATCTAACAAGCGAAAACTATGTTCGAAAGGTTAAATATATTTTCAGTTGAGAAGATACAACAGGTTGTCCTATCAGTTTCCTTTAATACAGTGCGACCTCTTTAGGCGGAAGATTTCTTCATACAGTTCGACCTCTTTAAGTATAGAAAATTTTTTATGCAACCTCCTAGATTGTAGAATTTTTAAAATAACGAAAACATTTTAAATCGAAAATTTTTTTTTATACAGTGGAACCTTCTTAAACGGGAAATTTTTTTATACAGTACGACCTCATTAGGCGAAAAATTTTATTATACAGTGTAACCTCTTCTATATGTAATTTTTCTAAACAGTATAACCTCCTTAAACGGAAGATTCTTTTTATACAGTGTAACCTCCGTAAACGGTAATTTTTTTATACAGTGAAACCTCCTTAAATAGAAGAATTTTTTATACAGCGAAAACTTTTTAAATCGAAGATTTGGGAAAAATTTTTATACAGTGCGACCTCATTAGGCGGAAAATTTTATTATACAGTGTAACCTCTTTAAGCGTAAGATTTTATTATACAGTATAACCTCTTTAAACGGAAATTTTTCTTTACAGTATAAGCTCCTTTTCCATATAGTTTTCCATACAGGTTATTTTTTCCATACAGTGCAAACTCCTTTAGTAAAAAAATTTTTTATACAGTGTAACCTCCTTAAACGGAAGATTTTTTTTATACAATGTAACCTATTTAAGTGGTAATTTTTCTATATATTACAACCTCCTTGAACGGTAATTTTTTATACAGTGCAACCTTTTTGTTGTTTTTTTCATACAGTGTAACTTCGCTAAGCAATAATTTTTATCTTTACAGTACAACCTCCTTGAACGGTAGTTTTTTTCTATACAGTACAACCTCATTAACCGGGAGATTTTTTACACAGTGCAATCTCGTAAAGCTCTAGTATTTTTATACAGTACAACCTCCGGCAGCATATTGCAGAGGTAATACTGTAATAAAAAAAATTATTTTTCTCATTTTGTGGGAAATTTTTGTTTTCTTTTCGCCCGATAATTTCCAGGAAGGATGTACAGGAAAAATTATTTATTCAGACTAAAATTTTAATGGCAGGAGGGATGAGTTGTTTTGCTGGAAGGCAATTAGTAATCGGACCTGACAATTACCGAGGGGAAAAAAATCGAGGGAATAGCATTTTCGTTGGTGTTCTACGTCAATAAATCTTGGGCGGCATCCGAAACACAGAACTGGTATCAGACTGACCCTTGGCCACTATGGCTCACAGTGGTCAGTTATTTTTATTCTCTTTTTTTTTCTTTTCTTCTTTCCTCCTTTTTCCAACGTTTCTGGTAGGTTCTCTGGTAGTCTCGTGAAGCGTGTAAGAATGAAAGGAAGGACGCTCACAACAATAATAACAACGACCAATTAAAATACTTACAATGCGCTTGTCGCTGTGTGAAATTTCACTGCAAAAAAATCGACAAAACACAAAAAGGTGCAAAAAACATTTTTTTACCCTGTTTTGAAAACTCGAGACAAGAGATTGATGGAAAAAAATTTAATTAATTTTCTAATTTAGAACAAAAGTAAATTTTTTCAATTTTGTTAATTTGTTAATTAATTATTTCAAATTCTATATAATATTAATAATTTATAATAAAAATGTCATTAGCAAAAAATTAATTAATTAAAATAAAAGTAATATTGTACTTATTATTAACAATTAATTATTTTTCCGCGAGTATAAAATTCCAAAAAAAGGGAAAATTACAATTCTTATTAAAAAAATATTATCGTACCACAAATTTCTCGTTGAATTTAAATCTGTTTCGGTGGAGGGCAAAAAGGAAGTTTGTGATATCACATGCATTTGTGTGCTTGATATGGAATATATATCTACACACAAGGGTTGCGGGAAAAAATGAAGCTGGGAAGGGTGTGGGATCGTTAAGGGTTAAAGTTACTCTCTACCGCGAAATAAATTAACGAAGTCTGCGTGTCCAATTAAGGTTGACTAACATGGTGATGAATCGAAACATGGTTGCCCTCGCAAACATTTTTCTTTTTCAAAACCACAAACCCTAATAAATAAATGTGATTCACTTTGATCATCTCAATTTCGAGAACTAACAAATTATATCCATAAAAACAGAAAATGACACATTTTCAATATTTTTTCTTTTTATGGTAAATTAATCTTCATCACGATTTTTATTAAACTATTTACTTGTAATTTATTTTTTACCTTTGGTATATTTCGTTTCTATTGTTATTAATTAATTCGTTAATTAATAATAATTGTTTTTTTATGATAATTATTTATAATCATAAAATAATAAATAACTTATTTACGTTTATAATTTTTATTAATATTAATTCGTTAGTTAGTTAATACTAATATTAATGTTAATATTAATTAGTTATTTAATAGTAAGTTAATATTAATATTATTAGTTAATTAATAGTTAGTAAATATTAATTTAGTTTATATTAATTTACTTAATATTATTATTATTTATTTTTCTAACATATTTAGTTTGTAGATGTTATTTATATTAACGTTAATAATAATTAACAGGTAAATTAATTAGTTGATTAGTTTTTATTTATTTATTTATGTTTGTGTTTATTTAGCAGGAAATATTATTACCGGTTAATTAATTAATTTATTTATGTTTGTGTTTATTTAGCAGGAAATATTATTACCGGTTAATTAATAATAAATAACCGGTAAATTAATTATAGTTGATTAGTTTCTAGTATTTTTTATTTTATTTTTGGGTTTATTTAGCAGGCAATATTGTTACTATTTTTTATTCGAGTTAAAACTTGTAAATGTTTGACGTAGTTACGTTCGATTCGGATCTATTTACTTGTTTGCTTGTTTAATATTAACTTAAGCTCGTGCTGTTAGAATATAACATCGACGGACACATTTCATGCAGTTACGCTTACATAGAGAAGGCAATTTTAATTAAAGTACGGTACTGTTACATGGTCGATAAGTTCATCGTTTCCATAAGACAAAAGAATAAAGTAACACAGAGGGGTATAATTTTTCTCTCTCTCAAAAAAAGAGAGAGAAATGTTTATTTAACCACCATTGAATCATATTAGCGATTCAATAATTCTTTTTACAAATTCAGTTTTCCTTGGTCGTGTTCACAATTAAATTTTCTTTTTTTTTTTTTAATTAAAATCCTTTCCTCGAAAAAAGAAAGAAACAAAAAAAATTAAATAATTCAGTAAATTTTCTCTATTTCTGTTTATTTATTTCGATTATAAATTTTTTACACATATTTTTTATTGTTTAATTTTTTATTATTTTACGTTTCTTTTTCTTTTGTGTATACCTGTTTTTTCTTCCAATTATTTTTTCTTTTTAATTCATCTTACAATATACTTTAAAGCGGATGAAAGTTATCAGTTTACTGTTTGAATGTGATAAAATATTCAACACGATAAATCAATTAATGTTTTTCCATTATTTTTTTTCTGTTTCAGGTGAGTAAACGACTTAAGCTTTTATCATTAAGTAATTAAGTCCATCGCTGTTGTTTGTGTCGACCGCTTTTATGAAAACAAAAAAAAAAAGAAGAAGTAAATCCCCGAGAGAACAAATCTTCACATCCTCCTTCTGATTATTCAGGTATATCATATATACATATATAGTCAATATTTTTATCCTATTACAAATTTCATATATGGAAATTAGCGACTTTTACAAATAAATAATAAAGAGATCAAACTTCTGATTTCATTTTTCGTAGCTATCAATTCAAAAAATTTTTTTCTTAATTACTTACAATTAATTTTACTTAATTAATTATTCTTAATTATTTATAATGAATTATTCACAATTAATTATGCTTAATTAATTATTCTCAATTATTTATAATTAATTATTCACAATTATTTATAATTAATTATTCACAATTAATTATAATTAATTAATTATTCTCAATTATTTATAATTAATTATTCTCAATTATTTATAATTAATTATTCTCAATTATTTATAATTAATTATTCTCAATTATTAATTCCAAATAATTATTTACAATCAGTTACTTACAATTAATTATTTACAATTATTTACTCATAATTAATTATACCTTATTAATTTACTCTTAATTATTTATTCACATTTAATTACTATCAATTAATTATCAACTAATAATTTTTTTCAAATAATTATTCACAGTCAATTGTTTTCAATTAAATCATCACAATTAATATTGTCAATTATTTATCTACCATTTAGTATTTTCAATTAATTATCGACCAATTATCGTATTTTCCATTATTTGCAATTTTATTATTTACTATTTTTTACTCTAATTTATAGATTAACAATTATTTAAATTAAGTAATAACATTTAATTATTTTTAAATACTTATTTAACATTAATTTTTTTGCTTAAATCATTTTTTTTAATGTTTTAACATTAAGAAGACTTTTGTTAATCAATTGTTAATAATTATTTATTTACAATTTTTTTTAATTAGTATTTGCCAAAGATTTTTTTTTTGAAGTAATTATTGTGAAATAATGAATTATTTTTAGTCGTTTACTTGAAATTAACGAACAATAATTAAATTTATCAATAATAATAATAAATTTACAACAAAAATGAAATTTTTTAGCCTTATTCATAATTGAGTGTGGCAATTATTCAGCTCATTAATTCCAAAAAAGAGAGAAAGAAAGAAAGAAAAAATAACTGACAATGGTACCATTAAACGTTTTTCATGAACAATTAGGACTTTACCTCGGTACAACCGTTGTCGTCTTTACTCGCGAATTTCAAAATTCAAGTGAACTTTCACGTGGGTGGCCTTAAATCATTACGAAAAGAGTTTTGAGTGTCGCGTGTAGACCGAGAGAGGGTTGAGGAGGAAAGGGACTTACATGTAATTCTACGAAGAAAATTAGTGAGCCAAGAAAAAAACTCGCTCTCGATCTGTTGGAAGAGAGAGTGACTGAGAGAGAGAGAGAAAAAAAAAGAGAGAAAAAAGGCGACGACACGTGAATATTCGTACTACGAAACGAATTGCCGACAAACTGTGAACTTATAAGGATCAGAATTCCCAATTGATAGCGACCCTTTTCGGCAAAAATTTCACGATTAGGCTATGACCGAATAAAGTTTGACCCTTTTTTCCACAAAACATTTCGCATTTCCATAAAAGCATAACAATGTCATTTTTTTTTCTTTTTGTCAAGTCATTATAAAATTCTTCAAGAAAGGTAATTACATATACCGCTACAATTTGTCCAATTATTAATTTAAAGTTGACGAAAGGAAAAAAAAATTTATTATCCTTCTCGGTATAATTTATTGACGGGGTCGTGCGAATAATGTTGTTTTAGGGAATTTTTATTAGTTACAGAAAAGGAGATTAATCGTGTGAGAAGACGAGTTTTTATTAAAGAAATTTTAAATGCGGTCTTTTAATTTATATCAATTTTTTTTTGGTAATTATTGACGAAAGTATTGTCAGAAACTAGGAAAACTGGTTTGGCTCCCTCTAAAATCGTATTTCAAATATTTCGAAGTAGGAAAAATTTTTAAAATACTTTCGTCTCTTGACCTGTAAATATTGACCTAGATTTCCCTCTTATGTTGTCCTTTTGATGGGTTATTCTTGACCTAAAATTTAAGGTTATGCTGCCCTATTTTCCTGTCATTTTTAACCTAAAATTTAAGTTAATGTCTTCTTTTTGACCTAAGCCTCTTGCCGTTGTATTTTGACCTAAATTGTCAAGTTATTTTGCCATATTGACCTCTTATTTTTAAACTTAAATTTAACTTTAAATCTTTCCTTTGGTCTGAGCTTCTTTCCTGCGTATTTTGACCTAAATTTTTAGATAATTTAGCCCTCTTAACCTGTTATTTTTGACCTAAAATTTAAGTTTATGTCTCCTTTTTAACCTTCGAAATTTGACTACATCTTTTTTTTAGGTTTTGGACTGTAAAACTTATTTTTTTGTATATATTTTCAATTTGACCTGTCAATTTTGACCTTAAATTTCTAAAGTTGCCCATTTATAGTTATTTTTCTAGTGCTTTTTGTTAATTCCGGACCTTAATGGAATGTTTCTGATGGAAAAAAAGAGTAAAAAGAGAAAAAAGGAAAAAAAAACATGAGAGGATTACAAGACGATTCTGGTAAATGTAAAAGCCAAATAAGGAGTTTCTTCATAGAGTATAAAAAATTATTAACATTAGCCCGTTCACACTACAGCAAAAGGAGTTTCGTTCTTCTAAACATGTCTCTTGTTACACACGCTTCCCATATAACATCTCGCGATACAGACGCAATGCATTGTTCCAAATTGGAGAAATTTTTGCGTGAAACTTTTCCTATTAAACACAAAATACTTTTGAAAAAAAATATATAAAATACTTTAGTATTTAAAATACTAAACTCACTAGAATTTTATTGACCTGAATTTAATTTCGTTCAATTATTTCAATCTAATAATTTTTAATTCACAGGTCAAAAATACAGACGTATCCGCACAATTTAGGTCAAGTTTTACACCTCGAGACGAAGAAATAACTTCAAAATTTAGGTCAGAAATCACAAGTCGTTAATATTCGATCACAAAATTTAAAATATAGGTCAAATTTAGAGGTCATTAAACGAACACAACTACTTTGAAATTGAGGTCAACCGACGCAGGTCAAGAGGAAAATATAACAAAAAAATAAAAGTGAAAAATAAATATCCTTTTGACCTGCTAGGTCAAAAGGCGAACACAATCTCGTAAATTTAGGTCAAAATTCATATGTCAAGTTGATAATCTAACCCTAAAATTTAGGTCAGAAGGGCAGGTCAATAGGTCAATCTTTCTTTAAATTCAGGACTAAAATTTAAGGTAAATTGTTTAATTGTAAATTTTTTCTAAATTTTAAGGTCAAATAGAAAACAATGTCACAAAAAATTAGGTCTAATTTAGGTCTAATAAACATAAATTTAGGTAAATGGTTGAACCATAACTTAAAATTTAGGATTAAAATTGAAGGTCAAAAGACGAACACAATCTCATAAATTTAGGTCAAAGCTTGCATGTTAAGTAGGTAATATAACCTCAAAACTTTGGTCAAAGTAATAGGTCAATAGTCGAACTTTAACTAAAAATTCAGGACCAAAATCTAAGGTCAATTAAAATTTACAATTTGGATTAAAATTTCAAGGTCATATAGTGATCCATGCCAGGTAATTTAGGTCAAATTTAGGTCAAATAAATATAAATTGTTATCTTTTACTTTCACACCATAAATTCCAAATATTATCACTGAGGAAATAAATCGTTAACGTTTATAACGTTTTAATGAAACAGTTTTTAGATATATAAAAATATTGAGATAAAAGCAGGTAATAAATTTGTCATAATTCCTAATTGTGGGCGTTAATATACAACTATTTTTTTTTGCTTGTCCGCTTGTGCTAACGATTCAAAATAAAGAAAAGGTTTTTATTCTTTTGCTTTTTTAGAAGGAGTGTAATGATATACTATTAATATTTACATGGCAATTAAGAAGCAGCCAAGGAAATCTCGTAAGGATACGTTGCCATTTTATAATGCAGCGTGTATATAGATATTAATGTGTTCAGGTTTATCTCATAAAATCGCTCCCATTAATAACAGATGGATAATTTCTATCCTGACAGAGTCGTCGCGGTGGTGTCCGTTTAAAAAAAAAAATAAATTTTTTTTCTCCTGCACCAAGTAGAAAACAAGAAAATTATTTTTCCCCTCTTGCACTACTATATACACCATCTTAAAGAAAAATTTTATGAACCACGCGATTTCATTTTAATTGCTACTATTACTTCCCTTTGTCCTCGGCAATATTGTGCTCTTAATGAAAGCTCTTACTTTTTCATAAAAAAGCTTTTTACATTTCTGTTTCCTTTATGAAAACGAAGATTTTATTGTTATGACTTTAAAATATTAGTACTTTGCCGAGATTATTTTATCGCTTTTCTACCTTCATTATATTATCTGCTTTGTGTTTTATTCCTTTTTTTATTGCCTCTTTTCTTATTGTTGAAAATTCAAATATTTCAGAATTTTTATTCTCTTCTATTATTTAATTATTTTGTTTCTATTTTTTATACGTTTCTACTTTCTACCATTTATTATCATTCTGCTCTTTTTTATGTCTCTATTTGTCATTGTCTCTATTTTTGATTCTTTGGAAATATTTCGTTTAGGGAGAAATTTATTTGTCGCATAAATAATTAATGTTGTGTGTTTCCCTTATTTTATAATTAACGAAAAAATATTTGACCAGTAGAGATTTTTACTTCTGGTCACATTTCTTCTTTCAGTCGATTTGAATTTCGCGGTCGAAATAATTCTCCATTTTGTCAGATGGCGACAAAATTCTCTCACAAGCGGTGAAAATTGGACCCTGTATAAGCATTATTGACTCGTTGAGACTCAAATTTTCAATAATAGAATTCAAATCTTTTGCCATGTACCAAATATTTTAATCCAATTTTAAAAAAAATTGGTACCATTAAAAAAAGGTTAATTTGCTTTTGTTTTTGATTATTTTTGCAACAAAGAGTGGCGAATTAGTCTAGTCGGAAGGCAGCGCCTTGTCATAGAAGAGAAGACATTTCACTTGCGTGGAAATCATATCCAGAGACTCAGCAGACTATGTAAATAAGAGACGTCTTCACGTCGTATATATGCGTTTTTCCAAGCAACGACGACGAGGCGACTCAGCTGCTCGTATTTTCGTCATTTATCTTTTCTCGCCTGCCATTGTCTCATGTGTCATAAATTCCCATAACAGTCACCAACAAAAGGTTGGATATATATATATATATACATACATGAGGTCACGTTTGCCCTGAATCTTTGTGCTGCTTCAAGGGTGAGGGTAGAA
>JUFY01023007.1:0-10584 GCA_001855655.1 Leptopilina clavipes | reverse complement strand
GGGAAGGAAGAGTACAATAACTCGAAAAGCAAGAAGTGGCGCGGTGACCAAATAACAAGCGGAAACAAAACATCTGGCAAACAATGAAGCCTGCGTGCCAAGGCAATAAAATATGATGCATTGCTTTTAAGTACTTTTCTCTGCCAGTTGAGCTAAATACCATACAAATGCCCGTTTGGTCCAATGATTTTGCTCTTGCAGAAACACACTGGGCAATTCATCAAGATAACGCATTGAGAAAGACGGAATATTAATAAGCAGATGAAAAGGGGTTCTCGTTGCCTTTTGTTCCTCACCTTCTCTCTTTATCTCTCTCTCTCTTTCTCTTTATTTAATATTTAATAATGTACCATTCGTCAAGACAAAATTCACCAGTATTTTCATTCCTGATTTTAATTCTATAATGAAATTTTATCATTTTTAAAAATTTCAAACAAAATTTTACTTTTTTATTTATTCTTTATTATTGCTATTCATTAATTATTATTGACATTTATTATTTAATTGGTGAAATTTTATTCTCTTTAAAATTCGAAAAGAAATTTTACAATTTTATTAATTTTTCCATATTTATTATTATTTATTATTATTACCATTTATTATAATAATAACTTATTATTACCATTTATTTATTTTTTTGAAATATATTTCATTTTTTGTTTAAAAAATATATTAATTTATTATTTATTTATTTCTTTTATATCATTACTTTTTGCGAAAATTCATAAAAGAAAATATAAAATTATAATTCACGGATCGTTTAAAAGTGCAGATTAATTTTTGTAATTTTTAACTAAAGGTTTAGTGCAAAAGGTTCTTGGCGGAAAAGTGCAACCTGAACGACTTAATTAGCGACTATGATAAAAAAAAAAAGAAGAAAAAGAAGAAAAAAAAAGGAAAAAAAGATGAGTAATAGAGCGCGCTCGAGTAATCAGTTTCATGACTTAAGAAATATTCGTAAAAGAGCATTGACTGATATTATAGAGTTCTTTGAATGCTCAGTCTCTTCAAAACCTTCTCTTTAAGTTTCGGTGTGTCTTTAAGAAATCTTAAAAGGAATCCTGTTAATATTAAATCCATAGATAAGGATCTTTCTATTTCAAAGTCACAGGCGGCCTTCTTTTCCCCCTTTGAAAATTCTCGCAAACCTCTCTCTCTCTCTTTCTCCATCTCCGAAAACACTCTCCAAGCTTCGTTTTTTTATTTTTTTATTTGCAAAAAGTCTTTCTTAATTTCATATAAAAGTCCCAACTAATTTTCCACTGAAATTTTGTTAATAATAGAGAGAAAAATTTTTCTCTTTTGATTCAAAAGAATATTTAATTTAGTAAATAAAGAAAAAAAATTGACAAATTATTAATTATAATTAATAATTTGGCAATTTTTTTTTCTATTTTCCATATGTATATTTTGAAAATTTTTTTTTTTGGCCAATAGTAAAAGAAATGAAATGAAATTAACATTAGAAATGAGAGAGAAAAAAAGGGGAAGATTTCTCGATAATACATATAAGGAGATTTTCGTTTCTATTTTCAATTTCAGGGCAAATTCGCGTGAAATCATCGTCTGCGAAGTTAACTTAATAAATATTTCACCGTTCGGTTAAAGGTATCGCTTTGAAAATCGTGGGCTATCTGCTGGGATTTCGGTGCTGAGCTCTGATTAAATAAAACTTGTCTGATATGGTGGATTTAATTTAGAGAGGACCCATTGAAGAGGGAGTGAGAGAGAGGAAGGGGCGCGGTCTCTAGATTTTCACCCGCTTTTCGAAATAAATTGAAAATGATTGCGGAAACGCACATCGATCGAACACACATCGAATGAATAGATTCCCGGAGGTAATAACAGTCCTAAGTTGCCCCCTCGACCCAATAAAATCCGATTTACCATAGAGAGCGATAGTAATCGTAATACTTTTCATAATACTTCGATTTGCAATTTTTTCCTGGTCCCAATTTTCAAAAAAAAAGAATTAAAATTATATTAAAAAAAAAAATTTTTTATTATTTGCATATTCGGGTATGGCTCCAGTATGGCTGAAACGGGGTCCAGACCAGGCCCCAGATTGGGCCCAAATCGGGGCCCGCCCAGTTTTCCTGTTTAATTCAAATTCTAGGCCCGGTCATAATTTCTCCACTACATCTAAAGTCAAATGTCTTCGAAATGTATTAGAAAGCAGAAAAATGAAATTTATTTTCTTTTTTTCCACCAACATTTCAATAGGGAATCTCGGGACATATTTCGTAGAAGAGTTTTTCTCTAAAATATATTTCCTTCCATAAAGTTTATACGCTAATATTTCAAGAAAAGTTGCGATATAATAAATTTTGCGCGAGGAAAACTTTAAAGAATATCGCGAAGCAATAAATATGTAAAAGAGAGAGAGAGAATAGTTTGGATATTAAGAGAGCAGAAAATGAAGTGGATAATAAGCTTAACGTTAGACAGAAGTGATTAATGAAGCGAGTAACTTTAGTCTGCGCATTTATTGAATAGTTTACGAAACTGTTTCTAAGCTATAGTCACCACTGGTTGTTGCAGTAGACTGGTTCCGCAGTGTGGCTTTTCCGGATAATTAAGTGAGAAATAATCCCAGACTATCGGAATTCTATATTGTGTGTGTGTGAGTGTTGTAGGAGTCGCGATTTAATTTTGTCTATGGATGAGACGCCATAGATGCGCGCCTTTAAATTGTTACCTTAACTGCAAAACAATCTGTGACCACTTACGAGGAAACTCATGTCTCCGCAACGGAACTAGTCGTTTTCTCTCTCTCCTTGAGGAGGAACCTTGTCGTCGTCGTTTCTATCAGTTGAATTCTCTTGTCCACGGGATGAGAGTAAACTACTGACTTTAGCAACACTAATACACTTATTGCCGGAAATTACGCTAGTTTATCAAAGGCGTGGAAAACTTTTCAAAGGCTTTTGAGTCTTGTTGAAAGAGCTCATCAGTCGTTGGTCCAAAAAGGATTTTGATCAGTGGACATCAATGTGTTCCGAGAGTTTCCTGATAATTTTCTACTTTACGCTAATACCTATACATGAATGTGTGAATGTCGATTTGTAGAAGCAATTTGAATATTCTCCAGCCCTTTTTTTCGAGAATATAAAATAATTCACTTTCGTTAGTAAATTATTTAATTCGTTTTCTTTTTATACAATTACTTTACAAGTGTTTGATCGTTAATTAAATTACGACGATTCGATGCTTAGGAATATTTTTTTCACCTAAAGAGATAAAATCGATTTTGAAGATAGGGACAAAAATGGTCCCAAAGAGCCCAAGGTTGAATAAAGGTCAACCAATTCTTTCTCCAAAAGTTCAGGATTGGAACTATAAACAATTTTTTCACCTTAAATGTAAACAATTGCGAAACAAAAACAAATAATATTGATGACGTACAACAAGTGTTCAACAAGTGACTTATTCCAGTCTCAAGGTCAAATATTCTACTGTTTCGAGGTCGAAGGAAGGTCGAAGAATGTATATTCCGTACGGACATCAAAACAAACAATTTTGGAACCTTTAATGTCAACAATTACGAAACAAAAACAAATAAATGATGACGCAAAATGATGGTTAGAAAAAATTCTTGTCCCAAGGTCAAATGAAGGTCGAAAAATATATAAACAAACAGGTACGGACATCAAAACAAACAATTTTGGAACCTTGAGTGTCAAAAATTACGAAACAAAAACAAATAAATGATGACGCACAATGCTGGTTACAAAAAGTTCTTGTCCCAAGGTCAAAGAACCTTCTGTCTCAAGGTCAAACGAAGGTCAAAAAATGTGAAAACAAGTAGTCCAACAGTACGTACATCATAATAAAAATTATGGAACCTTGAATGTGAACATTTACGAAACAAAGATAAATAAATGATGGTGAACAATGATGGTTACAACAAATTCTTTGCCCAAGGTCAAACGAAGGTCGAAAAACATATAGTCCATCAGTAAGGATATCAAAGGAAACAATTTTTGAATCTTGAGTGTAAACAATTACGAAACGAAAACAAATAAATGATGACACAACAATAGTCACAAAAAATCTTGTCCCAAGGTCAAACAATCTTTCGTCACAAGGTCAAACGAAGGTCAAACGAAGGTCGAAAAATGTATAAACAAGTAAAGGACATTAAAACAAACAATTTGGAACCTTGAATGTCAACAATTACGAAACAAAAACAAATAAATGATGACGCACAATGATGGTTATAAAAAATTCTTGTCCCAAGGTCAAATTATCTTTCGGCCCAAGGTCAAACGAAGGTCGAAAAACATATAGACCAATAGTCCATCAGTAAGGATATCAAAGGAAACAATTTTTGAATCTTGAGTGTAAACAATTACGAAACGAGATCAAATAAATGATGACACAACAATGGTCACAAAAAATTCTTGTCCCAAGGTCAAACAATCTTTCGTCACAAGGTCGAACGAAGGTCAAACGAAGGTCAAACGAAGGTCAATCAAGTATAAAGAGCCAGGAAAACAAAAAATTCAATTAAAGAAAAATTTTTTCAATTCTTATCAAAACAGAAAGTGACTGTTCTTTATTAGTGGAAAAAAAATTCTACTTTTTGGAAAGAGTGAGAGAGAGAGAGAGAGAGAGTTGTGCATGTGTGTGAAGTGCTTGAGAGGGGGACAAGTGGAAAGATGAAATATGCAGTCTAAGGGCAATATATTGTGAAGGTAATATAATTGCAGAAAAAGCATGACACGTGAGGCAGCAAACATGGAAGCCTCCGGGCTGCGCCGTTATATTGAAGACATGGAAAAGTGCTGCAAGCAAGAAATCGAGGAGCTTGGTGCTTAACGGACTTCGATAATCGATTAGAGGGAGTATGTCGATGGCAGCTCGCGCTTCTCTCTCCACATCTTGCGAGCATCGTTCGACTTCAAATGGGCGTGATAGAGAACTTGGAAGTAAGGAAGGAAAAGGAGCCACACACATATATAAATAAAAGTCGAGAGGGGGGGGGGGTGAATAAAAAAAAAACCTGAAGGATTTTCTCCAAAGGTGCACACACCAACGATAGTTGAAAAATACTTGACAAATTCTATCGATTTTCAATCCAACGATAAATTATTATACTGATTTTATTTTATTTTCTATCTTTTTCACAAATTAATTTTTTTACATTCTCATCATGTAAGAAGGTATTTTTTTTTCGAAAAAAGTTTTTTTCTTCTCCACAATTGAAAAACACAAAAAATTCATTCAAATAACCGATTAATTGGCTATTATTGAATAAATATTTACTTGAAGGAAAAAATTTTTGTTAAAATCAAATGAACAATAATTGACTCAAATAAAATTCGTTTGATACTAATAAATATTTGTTTGATAATAGTCAGGTAATGCATTATTTGAATCAAATAAATTTTTTTATATTGCATAATTGAGCCAATAACTCTTTGTAACGCTAAATTATTTAGATTCATTGTAAAATTTGATGGTTTGAAATAAAAAATAACTAATAATTTTTTTAAGTAGGTGGCAATAATAATAATAATAATAATAATTTAATTGCTTAAAAATTATATTTCCTAAATAATGATTTTTTCAATTGTAATAAATTTTTCCTTGATAATAATTTGTCCTGGAGAAAAAATATAATTTTGGCCTTCTCATGGGAAAAAAGGTCATAAAGACCTCGTAAAATGTTTAAAGAGCCATTTTTACTTTTCAGAATTGGCAAGTCCAATATATATATATATATATATATATATATATGTATATATAAAATGTGAAATAACGTCTAGGGAATCGATTACTATGGGAAAATGTCGGAATTAAGTTGTACCTGTCTGAAGGGAAACTTTAGCAGTTTTACAAGTTTTAAACCAAGTACCTCTTACTTCCGGTAACCGACTCGTTTGCTGAGTTATCGATCTATGCAATACGTGTGCATTTACCTATATACGTATAGTAGATGGAACGAGCCTCTTTTCGAAACGAGAATTTATGACTTTGTAGATCATCAGTGAATTGAGTATTATATATATATATATATATATATGTATTGAACTCTCAGCGCATGCAAATTTTAAGTTAATCGATGATAAGCACATTTCAACGCAAATTGATGATAAGTAATGAAAACTAAACAATCTGTCGATGATCGATAATAATTAAAAATAAACATTCAACAACGCTGGGTAATAAATAATTTCACAACTTTCGGAAGTTAACAAATTACAATATAAACACTAATTATAATACCAACATTAATTATAATTATAATAGAATCATTGACTAATAATATAATAAATAATATAATAATTATTATTATATTTACATTCATATTATTTTTATTCATAATAATTTATTTATTATAAGGAAAATTAATAAATTACAATAGTAGGAGTGAGTCGAAATATAATAATAATTATTATTATATTTACGTTAATATTATTTTTATTCATAATAATTTATTTATTATAAGGAAAATTAATGAATTACAATAGTAGGAGTGAGTCGAAATATAATAATAATTATTTTTATAATTATAATTATAATCATAATTTTCCCCAATTTTGCAAAATGTTGGCTGATTCAAAACTTTTTTGACGCGACCTTTTTTTTCTGACTGTGAAATGAGATAACACTATTTTCATAGATATATGATATATATATCGAAAAGTCACTTTCTGGAAAAAGAGTTTATCGTTTATTACTGTGAATCATAAAGGCAATTTAATCCTAGGACCTGTGGGAAATCATCTCGCATTGCATATCGCGTTGACATGAGTCCTATATATATGCATATATTTATATATATATATGTATATAAATGTAGGAAAACTTTCTGAAAACAAACTCATAATTATGTTCTTCCAACGAGAGATACGCAAGTTTGATTTTGTAGTCAGACAAAATTTTGAATTCCTCCTTCCTGTTTTAATAACAGTAGTAAAGGGTTTTTTTTCGAAAAAAGAAAATATACTTTGCTGAGTAGTAGAAAGTAAGTTTAGTCAGACGTAACTTTTTCAAATTTCCGGAATTTTTAAAAATTTTGGTTTTAGTGGTAGAAGTAAGTTTTAGTCAGACTGGACCTTATAATTTTTGTATCAGTAGAGAAGGTAATTTTAGATCAGACAATTTTTGAAATTTTCCAAGTGGTAAAAGACCAGTTTAGTCAGACATCTTTTAATTAAACGTTAATTTTAACGTTTTTGAACAAGTAGTAAAATCTAGTTTTAGTAGGATAAAAATTCTCCCCTTTTAATTGTACCCATAGTAGCAAAAGTCAACTTTAATCAGAAGGAATTATGATTGTGTCCACTGTCCAGTAGTAGAATAAAAATTTAGTCAGACGTCACTTTTTTTCCAAATTTTAGGAATTTTCTGAATAATTTTGTTTCACTGATAAAAGTAAGTCTGACTATAACTGATTTTTACTATAGTAATAAAAAAATTGTATTACTATTTGCTACTAAAAACCATTTGTAGTCGGACTAAAAACGTCAAATTCTTGTGTTTGCATAAGTAGTAAAAATCAATCACAGACTGAAATTTTCTAATTTCTTCTTTTTTTTACAGTAGTAGAAGTCAGTATGAGGTCAGACTATTTAAATTTTTATGAGAAAGAAGTAAATTTCCGTCGGACGGAGTTTCTAATTTCTTCTTCGTTTTATTAAGTAGTATAAATCAATATGAAATGAGACATTCTTAATTTTTAATTTTCACATATAAATCAAATGTAGTCAGACCGAAAGTTTCCAATTTCTTTGAATTTTTCTTAACATTTGCTTTCTCTCAAGTACCTTATTTCCTTTCTCCAAACATTTCTTCTTAAAATTACAAAAACAAAAAACAAAAACAAATCAACTCGGTAAAATATTTGAAATAATTTTTCCTTTTTCAATTTTCTTTCTCTAATTAATTTTTTTCTTTTCGCTTTTTTCTTCTCTGAATTTATTTAAATTGTTGAAGTCTGAAAAATTTACAATCAATATTTATCAAGATGAAATTTTTTAAATTCGTATAAGTCGCTTGATAAAATGCAACGTCCCATATAGTCTGGGTGGAAGAAAGCTTTAAGCAATTTGCAATATTTTTGTGTTACCGTCTTAAAGTGAGATGATGTTCACCTGGAAAGTTGAAGAAGGTAAAGGGGGTGAGGGGAGTAAGAGAACCAATAGGGAAAAAAGTAGGGGAATGTAAAAGTTTGTAATATTGAACACGAAAAAGGGTGAGAGAGAGAAAAAGGGGAAAATAGAAAAAAAGAGAGAAAAATAGAGAGAGAGAGAGAGAGAGAGAGAGAGAAAATAGAAAAAAGGAAGAATAAACAGGGAAAAAAATTGAGAGAGAGAGAGAGGGGTCGGAAAAATGAAAAAATAGGGAGAGAAAAATAGAGAGAGAGAGAGAGAGAGAGAGAGAGAGAGAGAGAGAGAAGGAAATGAAAAAGGAAGAACCTGATAAGGAGGGAAGAATAGAAAAGTAAAGTGTGTGAGACGAAGGTTGAAGCGCAAGCACAAAAGGAGAAGGAAAAGTTTCGTTTTTTGACAGGAAACGGGATTATCGACGTCCTGTCAAGAAGTGGTCTTTCTTACACGAGAGTAGTTTTCCTTCTTTGCGATCGACATATATTTTCGCCTCTTTCATTCGAATGACACATTCTGATGGCTACTGTCACAAGAACCTTCTAATGGACACTAGAAAGTCGCCTCCAGGGTAAATTGGCTGTTTTTTATTGCTTCTACAAAAAAAAAAAAAAAAGAAAAAATCTCTCCACTTGAAATTCCCCTTTTTCTTCCCTTTCCTCTTAAATTAACCAACTCTCTTCATTTTCCCCTCCCTATTTACAATTTTCAACTATATTAAAATTTCTCCCAAATTCCTTTAAAATCTACTGACTAAACACTATTTTACAAACCTTTCTCAATGTGTGCAAAATCTTATCGAATTTTCGTAATTTTATTTAAGAAAATTCATTCAAAATTAATTTAATTAATTAATTGATAATTCAACAATTAAATACATTTTTTTATACTAAGGAAATAATTTATTTAAAACGGTCATTAATGAAATGATTTATTTTAAATTATCATTGAGGAAATAATTTATTCTAAATTATTAAATTATTATTGTGTTAATTTAGTTATGAATAATAATTATTATAGTAATAACGATATTTATTTAAAAAAAAATTTTTTTTTCCTTAATTAGCGAACAATTTACATTTATATAAGAGCTAAATAAGTAGAAGAATGAATTAAAAATATATAATGCGAAAGTAATTGTTAGCATACTGAATATAATTTATTCACAATCGTATTTTCAATTCGTATAGTTGAATCAAGCTGCGTGTTTGACAATCGATAATATCCTAATCGTATTAGACAGAGATATTACCATAAATTAGATATGAGCAGTGAGCCGACAGGCAGACATCTTGAATTGTCTAATGCAGATATGGCTCTCGTGAAATTTGATAGTCCCTCAAAGGATATAAAACCATTTGCAATTTTATTTTCACATAATTAATCATTTTTCCCCGAATTAGAATAATTAAATTTCAATATATTTTTCCCCCGAGTCAATAATTATCTCCGAATATAATTGAATTAAAAAAAAATTAAAATTAATTAATTAAAATTCATCTTTCAATTTAATTGAAAATTACAGCAATTTATTATTGAATTATTTTCATATACAGTAGAACCTCTATAAGTCGAAGAAAATGATTGAGTTAATTAATTTACTAGTTTCAATTAATTTACTTTGTTAATTAATTTTCAGTAAAATATTTTTTATTATAATTTATTATAATTGAAATTATTATTATAATTATAATTTACTACTTTGACTTCTGAATTAGGAAGTGAGTAATAGTTTCATGATAGAAAAATTTATACTATGAGGATAATTAAATTAACAAATTTGCGTTAATTTTGAAAATTAAATGAATGGAGATGAGATAAGGAGTGACTTTGAAATGACTGTGTTTAGTATCTTTGGCACTTATCTATAGTTAGGTGAATTTTAACTGGTAATGTATAATAAATTTTCGGATAGAGAAGCTGCAAGATGAGGCCCGACTTCCATTCCGACCTCGACCCTGTGGTCTGATTTATTTTCCCCATAGTGTAACCACGTCTCTTCGGTGGGTCCATTATCTTCTCGCTGGCCATTCCTATATACGCCACTGGCCCTTTGGGGTTTTACCAGCGGTTGCCATTATTCATTAGATAATCAGCCTTTTGGTAAACTGAAATCAATTACAGAACACTATAATTCAACATATCACTAATTTTTTTTCTTTCCTACAAAATTTTTATCAGAGAGATCAATCTTCATCCAAAAAGTAGAGCAAACAAGATCTCAATTTAAAATATATTATTTATTATTATTGTTATTATTATATATTATGTAATTATATTAATTATTTTATTATTTATTATTTTTTTAATTAATTAATTAATTTTTTTGCCTATTGGCCTAAATTTTTTTATAACAGTAAAACAAATTTTTCGTTTCAGTCAATTTTCCAGTTTTCAGCTCTCAAACCAGGGCGTGACCTGGCCCAATCAGGGCCAGGTTACTACCAATATTACTAATACATATTCTAAT
>JUFY01023006.1:0-27371 GCA_001855655.1 Leptopilina clavipes | reverse complement strand
ACTGGTAGGGGGGTACTGTGGCTACTGTTATCACATACCCACACTTTCACACACAAATACAATAATAACAAATTCTTTATTTATTTATAAAATTGATATCTTTTTGTTAAATATAAATTAATTTTATAAATATATATATATATATGCATATACATATATGAAAAAGTTCACAAACAAATACACAACACACACACATACAAATTTAATGTATACACATTAGGTGTTACTTTTGTTATTTATACAAAAATTAATATTTATTTGTAATTTTTGTCTTCTGGACGGAATATTCTGTATATTTCTAATTTTTGTCTAAATTTCTTATTTTCCTCAACTTAATACATTTTCTCGGTTTCAGGTAAGTACCTGAGACCCTTTTCGCATCTGCTATTTTTTATGACCTTGTTTTTCAACTCGTTGCAAGTCAAGACTTGCAAACCTTTTGGGCTCGGTACATAGGTAGTTCAAGATGAGTCATTTTTCTACCTATGCGAGTCCCTTTTTAATTGCATTGATTTTCAGTACCTTTTGCGCCTCCGTCCAGAGCACAAGCATTTTCCGGAGAAAATATTCTCACAAATAAAAAGCAATTTCTTTTATTTAATTGAATATTTGATTTATTTAATTTGCACCTTAATCACCAAACAAGAAACAGATTTTCTCCGAGGTTTCAACAATTTCAGTTTAAGGTCAAAAAAAAAATTTTGCACTAGACAAACATTCTCTTTTTCGTGTGTCACAATTTTTTTTCTTTTTGGTCAAATTAAAGGATCATTATTTTCAGTTAACAAGACGCTCTTACCTCTATGAAAGCGTCTTTTTCACGCTGGCAAATAGTTTCTCAGACGATGATTGGCTTTAATCCAAACTATATAATGTATCACAATGTTACAATCTCTCGAAGAGAAAGTATCCAAGTTCCACAAATGTCCTTTGAAAAATAACGGATTTCTCTTTTAGTCAATTGAATTTTCATTGACAATTCACTTTATAAATGAGATTTTATAACGAAACTGAAAAATTACTCAATATATTTTTAAGTAATTTTATTAAACTTTATATCTAAATAGTGAAAATTGTTTGAAACAAAAGTTTTGAATAATTTAACACTATTTTCACAATTTAAATCCACATTCTCGAATGTCAAAAAACAATTTTGAAATTAAAAAAAAATACACAAGACGTTGTCCATCGACTGCAATCGACTGACGCAAACTGACGGCTTGCTTCGAGTGAATGAATCTATAATTATTGGAGCGGCTGCACGTGACGCTTGGAGGGGGGAAAAAGCACGAGGAGTCGTGGGAGGAGAGAGCGGCAATAGTGGGGGAAATTATAGAAACCTTCTAGAGGGGGCACGGTGCAATATTTTACAAACAGTGTACAAAAAAATTTATGAGCAAAAATAAACGAAATTTATAATAAAAAAACATTTTCGTTTTTTTAATATTTCAATTTCAGAAGTAATTTTAATATTAATATTTAATTAATTTTAATATTATTAATATTATTTATTTTAATAATATTAATAATAAGTAAATAATAATAAAAATACAATATTAAAAAATTGTGCAACAAAAGTTATTTTCTAGACCATTTAGAATGATTTCCAAGTTCCAATGGAATATTTCATAAAAATATTTTAAATAAAATCAGTCTCTCCTCGTTAATAAATTTTTAAAAAATAATTCAAGAATTAAATTTAAAAGTTGATTATTTTTAAGAATAAGGAAAAAGTTCTAACAAACACATAAAATACATAAACAAAACAAAATTTTTGAATAAAATATTAAAACGTGCCTTACGTCACTTTGAGAATTAATAATAAAAAAGAGAGAGTCTTCTTATGACACAAAACCAATAACAATAGGAATTATTTTCAGTTAAAAATAGACTTCTTTTGATTTTACATTAAATACACAAATACTTGGAATAATTTTAGCAGTGACATAATTGTAAAAAAAAATATATTACATATTCAATCAAGCACATGAAATTTCAAAAGAAGCTATAAAAAGAAAATAAATTTTATAGATAATTCTAAGAATAAATTCTATTGTGATTGACCCTCATTGGAAAATAATAATTATTTAATACACAATATCCTTCGAGAAATGTCATTAAGGTATGTAAAATAAGAAACCCTGCTGCAATTTTATAACGGAACTCTATGGTTTTGATTATACATATATATATTTTACGACACACTATAAATATATTCCTTTAAACGATAATGAAATAATGATGTTTTTTGATTTGATCATTTCAATAATAATTACTGTGATTTATTCTGCGAAACTCTTAACGAGGAAAGAATGAATTTTTTACATCATCTCATAATATTAATTTACAATTAATGACAATTGTGAGAATTCGTTAATTTTATTCTTTGGAAATGAAAATTATCATTAGATTCTTGGAAAGTGGAAGAAAATTAAATTTCATAAAAAGCAATATTAGTATAAATGAAGTTTTCTCTTTTAAAATATGTTGGTAAAGAAACATTAAATGTTTAATTTCATGAATCATTATATTAGTTTTTCAATGTAGGGAAATAAAAAAATTATCGCTTTCTTTATAATTCATATCAAAATGAAATTGAACAATAAAAACGAAATAGTTCTCCAAATTATATTATGAAATAAAGTTTCAGTTTTAATAATACTAAAATTTGAAATATGTGCACTGAATATTGCAAAATATTATGAAAATTTCGGGAATGGCTCGCAAAGTAAATGAAAGCATTTCTTCGTGAAACGTTATTAATTTCGAGTGTGTGGCTCTCTCTTTCTCTCTCACTCTTCAAAATAAAGATTGGATAATAAGGTAAAAAGCTCATAAAGAAGATTTCTAAGGTTCCAAGAAACCGTAGTACTTAAGTCTTCGAAGAAAGAATCCGAGAGCAGACGAAAGGGGACGAAAAGTAGATGAAAATAGTCTCTCTCTCTCTCTCTCTCTCTCTCTCTGGAGCTTGTTAAACCCTTCATGATTATACTATTCTCTGAAGTTGCAAGAATCCTCGAAAATGGACATCTCGAATTTCTATTTTCTACGAAATCGAGATACTTGGAAAGTGACTTTCATCCGGGAGGATCCAGGTGTTACTTTTGGTCCATGAGTTTCTTGTTTACCGGATATATTCAAACACCATCTGTCCTCCCTTTTTTTTCCCAAACTCCGTACTTCCACATTTCGTGGAAAAGACTACAACATTTGACACAATTTCAATACTCAAATGGAATAATCATTTGTTACAAATGACTTGGACAAATTATAATTCATGATCAGTGTACCCATGACAAATTGATTTTTTTTGAAGAATTTCTATCACTCAATAATATTCTCTTTTACAACTATTGAAAGAGCTCGTCTACAATCTCAAGTACATTTAATAAACTTCAAGTCTATGAAATTTTGAAAGGTGTTTGTCACTGCTTTTTGATACAGCCCTTTTATTCTTCTCTCGCATGCATTTACGCCATCGCCATCTCGACAGCCATCTTTCAAAAGGAAACACGAGACAGGCGTGTCTAGATCACGAATCTGTGAGAAGGAAACCTTGACATGATGCTGGAATGTCGTCTCATATCGAATTTCAGATCCGATATGAATCCCTTGAAATATTATTAATCACTTGAAATATAATAACAAGTACATCAGCCAACTTGTTTTACTCCATCAATCGCAACGAAAATTTATTTTTATCCCCATAGGAATAAGCGATTTGTTTCAAACACATAATCAATAAAACATCTTTTACTCATCAAGATATATAAAAATTGCAAAATTAAAAGAAAATAGTTTCCATAAAAATTAATTTCATTCCTTAAAAACAATAATGAATCATTGAAGGAAAACACAAAAAATTTATAAAAATTGTCAAATAATCAAGATAACTCACGCACGAAAGTCTTTCACATTATTTTTAGTCATCAAACAAACCTAAAAATTTCCAGGAACATGTATAAAAGCTGATTGAATAAGAATCAATATTTGACGAGAGTTCGAAATCTATATTGTTCCACAAATATGTACCCTAGATAATGCACTTTCATTGTATATGGAAAATTGGAACAAGAACACATTAAAATTATATTGATGGATCTGTTAAGAAAACTTTGCGTGCTTGAAATAATAAAAAAAATTGAAAAAAAATGGTTGAATAACAATTTCAAGGAAGTAGATAAGCGTGACTGCAAGAACAGCTCTCCATCAAAAGACAGGTGAATATGAGAGTTCTATCTATTGGGCTCAGGTAAAATTATTAAAGCCTAACAATGCGGTTCCAATTTCTATACAACACTCTAAAAGATTTAAGTTTCATACACAGCAACATAACACACTTATGTACCAAAATTTAATCCTTCTTCGCAAAAGAAATTTGTAACACAAGTGAATATTCAAATAAGGGAAATTCGATTAAAGAATAAATGCCTTCAAATCGAGATTCTACTTCATTGGGGAATTTCTCTTAAACAGAAATTCTGTAAAGAAAGCAGGTGAATATTCTCTATAATTTCTTTCCAAATTTCCAACTTCCAAGTAACCAAAATTAACAGATATCAAGAGAGAAATGCAAGAAAAACGGAATTCAATGATTTATGCAGTTTTTGTAGCACTGTATAATAAATGTTTTTTAAATATCTTATAAATTTGAACACACCCATTACAATGGGTGTGTCATCAACGTATTTACCAAAGAAATCACAGTAGTAAAAACATTTCCGAAAAAGATATCCGTTTTTTATATACAGTTATGTGTGCGTTATACCTTTTTTTCCCTTGAAAATCCGTAGCTTTTACTCAATTATCTTGAATCATAAAATAATATTTCTATTTGGAGGCATTATCATGTTTGCCCTGCAGCAAGTTACAAACTTTTTTTTCTCCAGAGTTATAAATTTCCATAAAGCACCCAAATTCTACAAAAGCTGAGTTTTCTTCCTATTATAAAATACAATACAATATTGGGGAAAGTAAAAAGTTTTATTCTTCGAAGAAAATGATTCGAGATTTTGGAAATATTGACCATCACGCAATATTCTGAGAATAATCCCTAAAATGAAGCAACAATTCCCGGAAGAAGTATATATTGATGTGTATAAAGATAGACCATTTCTTTTTTTTTGCAAAATTTTTCAGAGAACGCGGAAGAGCGAATAAACGTGTAGTTTTAGTTTCCTGGAGCATATAACATGTCTACGGAACGTGCATAGGGTAATGTGTAGGAAGTTCTGTGTTCGAGTCTCGTGTCTACAAATCCCATAAGTGCAATTCAAAAAGAATCACATCTGCACGTGTGGGTTGCTGCAGGGGTCATACATTCCCGGTTCTCGATTGAAAAAGAATCTTCCTTAACGATGATGCGGGAGAGAACTGTATATGATGCTCACTGTACATATATATATATGTTGAGCAGTGAACACCTGGTCGTGAGTCATAGACAGAACACGACACAATGAGTCTTACACCTAGCATATGTGTGTACATGTCCGTATGGTTCACGTACATCAACAATAAACATTCAGTTCAGAAGAATCTTGCGATTTTATACGAGATAAACAGGGATTAAAAGACCCACCTACTGAAAAAATAAGTCATTAATTGGAAACATGAAGTATCGACTTAACATCAAAATTACCAATAAAAATGCAACCATCGAAATAACATGGTGTTATCGAAAGTGTCAATATAAAAAAACTGATGAAATTAATTTTATCAACGCAGAAACAAATCAACAAAATTATAACAACCTAAAAATTTATCTCTAATCCTCCAATTTGTACTACATACCATATGTCTTTGAAATGAGTAATTAATAACGCACTATATCATTAAATTACATTTAATCTCGCAATTATTACAAAACACACGCGCACATGTCTATCAAAATTTTCAGAAATGTTTAATCTTCTATTAAGGTTATCATTGAATGACATTATTTTTGTAATAATTCTTTTGATCCAAATCAATTTTTAATGAAACAATATTAAATGTATTTAAAGAAAAAGAACAATAATCTGTTCCGCTAATTCCATTTATTATCCATTAAATGACAAATAATATAAAGAAATTAAGTCATATTCCTGGATTTTGTCTCTATTTGAACAGATGATTGTCATGTACAAAGAAAAAAATTGATTTAAATGATATTGAAAAAAATATTGAACTAAAAGGTAAATTTATTTATTTTATATTTCCAAGAAATAATAAAAAAAAATCGTAACGTGCAATTACGTTTGTTTCTGACAGCAATAAATCTTAAGATCATGGCTGACAGGTTTTCGTAAGACAGTAGCCGCAGGCCGGAAGCGATTTAATCAATCACGTACATCCGTTACGTTTTATATAAGCGCGTCCAACGAAAATTTTGTATATACATAGAAAATAAAAAGGAGACAATTTGTCTACAGCAAGGAAGTGAGTCTCGTATTTTGTAATTTGTTTACAAAACCTATTAAAGAAAATTGAATTTCATTATTTCGTATTCAGTCGCTTAATTTAAAAAAAGGATAAAATCGAATGGAACGAAAATTGAGTCAGTTAGAAAATATACAGATAGGTATTATCTAGATTCAATTTTCGTTGAGATAAACAAATATGCAATGTTTGGATATATGATAGCGAATAATTTGGAACCGTTTTAAAACTAAACGTAATTTAACAGAAAGGTAACCTTATGTCTCGATTCCACGTAATGCCATTAATGCAATTGACTCGGTTATTCCCCTCCAAATGCGAATAATACACGCGTAAACGACATCGCACCATTACGCCAACATCGGAAGTACAATATGTGTGTGTGTGATTAAAGAAAGTATCAATGTCAATGATTCTTGGTATTTATATAATTTTTTCGTCCTTCACTGTTGAATGCAACTCAAAAAATTCTACTCTATTTCACAATTAAATCCATCAGACACTTGGGAAATACTTCCAAAAAGAATAACTATTTCCCTCCACCTGAACACAAAATTTTACAAACTACACCTGAATTAAAATTTTTTTTGTAATAAAAACAAAATATTCTCGCCTTCAATTAAAATGCATTTAATGAAATTGAGAAAAGATTGAAAAGAATGATAAAAAGAATATTGTCTCCTCGATGAGAAATAAATCAGGTACAATATGCACCTATCATTCGAGTGTAATTGCATAGTGTATAGATAATGCATTGCTATATAAAAGTTTCAGCAATATATTTCTTAGAATATGGCGGGGTTAAAGCAGAGTTGAAAGAATAATGACCACTTGTAATATTTAAATCTGACATACGAAATGAATAATGACTTGATGTGATTAGAATGAATTCAACAGATATAGCGAGTGTAATTACCAAGCATCGTATTTTGATTACATATTATTACATTCTTGGAAAAAGTATCATGTGGGACAGACACGACAATCGTTCAAAAGCCCCACCTTTCTTTACATCCTGTCAATTTGCCCATCGACGTATCTTTTAATTTTTTTTTTTCTTTTTTTTTAAGTTTGCAACCACCCGTTTCTCAGACATCGCAAAGGCCTCACTTGGGCCTCTCTCGACTCTGTCAGGTTTTTCAACACGGAGTAATCACGGGAAAGGTTGATTTCCGCAAGGGGTCTCTCCTCAATTCTGCGAAATTCGTCCCCACAGCCTAATGTCGACACACAAAGAAACGCATTGTGTCCCTAATATAACGGAACAGCCAGCAGTCATTGTCCAGAGGACGTAAAAGCTTCCTGGAAGCTCATTCGTCCATCCTCTTATGCTATATCGTCTAAAATTCAAAACTGCCTGGTGAAATTGCACCCTCATATATCGGAGGGAGACAAAATAAAATAAAAGATGCGAGTAAGGAGGAAAAAAGACACGAAACATTATACAGACCATCGAAAAGGTTTTGAAGGAGAGGAATATTTTCCTGGAAATATGACTTAGGATGATGGGTCTATTTACCTGATGGTTTAAGACAAAAGAAAAAAAAAGTTCTTTTCTTACCCTGTCGAAAAAGAAAAACTTTACCTTTCTGCAAAGGATTAGCATTGGGAAAATTACTTCTAGAACTTTATATCGCAAAATAACGAATCTGTACAAGTTTTTTTTTCTACTTTCGTTATATGATTACTAAATCACTGTTTCATTGCACATTCTTGGTAATACCATTAATCCGACACGGTTTCACTTTATCTTTTCTTACACGTTGGTAAATATTGTTCTTGTAAAACACCTACGGATTTGATCTGCTTTTTCGCAATTATTACATCCACTCATTCGTGCAATATGCTATTAGCCGTTTCTGAGAAATTTGACTCATTTTCAATATCAGACTATAAATATTGTTTAAAATGGTCGATGCGAGTGGAACAAGTCTTGTATTATGGAGAAAAGGGTCGATATGATAACCAGAAAAGGCGGTCCCCTGGGTCTCAATCTCAATATAAAAGTCATTCTTAGCGTGAATATAGAGTCTCAATTTCAAAGAATTTTGTACAATATATTTATAATAAAGTTGAAGGGCATGTATATTTATCATCCATTAAATAAGACGCAAATTCTAAATAATGCCACAAACATCAGTGAAATTCTCTTAAAAATAACCTAAAAATTATAATCTTTGCTTGTGAAATTACATCCTACCGTTTTGAATTTAATCGATCTGCAAAAGAAAGAAAAAAAATGGCGATAACACCTCTAGTGAAATAACCGCCTGCAAGAGTGTTCTCAATTTACACGTTAACGAGAAATTTTACTCGCGGATTTCTACATCACATATAAAAGGGGTGCGCCTAAGATGCTCTGCGTACTCAAAACTGCCTTCACATGGATAAGAAGATATAAATTACATTTATACCTGAGGCCCACGCCTACGCACGTGACTTATAACTTTTATAAATATACATGTACACACAGGCCATACCTACACGAGTTCTAAATAGGTACGCTGAAAATGGAATGCATCCATTTCGGGGAAATTCGATTATACACCGAGAATCGAGGAGAGGGAGAGAACCGAAAAAAGAAGAAACAACCCCGCAGACTTCACGTATATAAATTATAACCAGGGGCGTTTCCGATTATTTGGCAAAAGCCCTGTATCGAATTTACGATGATGAGAAACCGTTTTCGAAAATTTTTCAGGAAAAAAGGAAATACAACTTCCTCTAAACGTGCGATTACTCGTCAGACACATGCTCATAAATTTCATCGAAATTGTAATTAAGCTGCAAGAATATCTTGTTATTCGGAATTTTTAATATTTCTTCAAAAGCAGAGGGAAAAAGAGTTTGCTTTAAAAAATATTAAAGACTCATTATTCAAGTTAAAAAAAAAGAATGCAGATAATTCGAAAACAATAGTACAGAAAAAAGGTTTCATAAATATCACCTGACAATTTATGGATATATTCCTTATTATTGTATAATCGTGCGAGACTATTTTCAAGTCACGAGAATATTACATTTTTTTCAAGTCCCTGGTCGTATTATCAAAAGTGATTCCACAAAATGCTCAATATACCTGGAATCATCTACAAAAACAAATTCTCGAGAATTTTACATCACCAGTCCGCGTATATAAACGAACCACCTGTAGAGTATATTCCCAAAGACACACTGTACATGGGTGCACGACCGAGAGTCGACAACTCTCGTATATATAATTTACTTACTCGCAGAGAACAAACTTTCGTGGAAGAGATTATTAAATTCACTAAATAATATACTCTAGCGCCACTATTTATAAAACATATATAGAAAATCCCAAACATAATAAACACTTAAAAAACTCTTTTCATGCAAGCATTATATAAAAAAAGAAGCTATTATCAGTTTGACAATAACGGGTTTATCATACATTTTCTCGCACTGCTTGTGTAATCTCATATATAATATTGGATGGAAAAAAAGCTTTTATGACAAGGATTTACAAGAGCCTATAAAGTTATAAATTTTCAGAGTTTTGCACTCGAGGTTATGATGTTCAGACTATATTTGGAGTAGACTTTATTTTTAGAAATGAAACGCATGATTAACACCCAGGTGTTATAATTACTTGTTACATAAATGACAAGTCAATACAGTACAACAGTTTTTACAAGATAAAGAAATGAAAGCCAGTGACTGATTAGATCTGACCAGAGATGCCACAAGAATGACCCTCGTAAATCTGTATGACAGTAAAAAATAACATGTAAGCTGAGGCAAAAAAGAACCAACTGACGATGATAATATTCAGATGAATAATTTATTAATCCAGACAAACGAGAATTTCAGGAAGTATTTACAAGCATATTTAAAGAAGGTTTTAATTAGAAATATATGTTGCTGATTGGAAAGATTTTTATCGAATTGGATGCAACTTCTTTCAGAATCTTTAACTATATTTGCGACAATAAAAATAATCCTTACTCAGGGGGGATGTTATTAATTTAAAAAATACTCGCTGATCTAAAAGAAAAGAATTTGAATCGCCTAGAGGATTTCTTTTTTTTCAAATCACCAAGTGTTATTAAAATTGCATTCCTGGAGAAGTGCCTCGAGTATCGTATAATCTGAACACCTGGCCAATCGACCGAAAACCGACAAGTCAAACCCTGGAGTCTAGACTTGAGACGAGTGTATACATGTATATGTGCGAGAATCGAGAAGAGTGCTCCAAAGATCCGAAGAATTCTAACATACACACATAGTATATAGCAATTTAGCGGGGAACCAAGACCCGCAGGGTGAGCCAGTTGGCTCGGCCGTGTGGGTCGTCGTTTCGAACGTATGGTTGTTTGAGAAAAAGAGAGGAGCAACTTGGAAGAGAAAGAAAGGAGGAAGAGCAACGGCTTCAACATATATATTTCTCCAAACAAAAATTTTTGGGAGGGTTGCAAGAGCAGGAGGCCAGGGTAGCCATAAGTTTCTTGGAAAAAAAGTTGCTCTTAAACTATATCAGGGCCCTGCAATGCCATAGTGGGAATAGAGGAAAAGGGTGGTTAAAACTCACACGTGAAACGATCACATATGTGATTCCTGGAACAAAACTATACGAACATACATACCACACACTCCTTGGGTGCGAGATTGTGGTTCATAGGCGTGGCGAAGTTGCTTTGTGAAACACAGGACCTAAAATAAGAGGTCCCAGACCTTTCTCTCGAAACTACATACTTTCTACACAACAGTCGAAGGAGATCGTTCGTCGTTATTAAAATCTAAAAAGACAGTGTGTCGAGAAAGGGTTGAACTCAACAAAAGCCAATTTACTCATCAGAAATAGTTGCAACAAAAAAGAAAAGAATAATTATTGCAAAAAAAGTTTCTGAAAATCTCGTAACTTTAGAACAAATGAAACATCATCATTTGATTATCAAGTTAATTTCATGTGATTATTTCCATTATCAAAGAGAATAGACGAAGAAGATTATGCAAACCATGGCTAATTGATTCAGACTGTTTCTTATCTGTGAAATTTTTCTTCTTGGTAATTCCCATAGTATGTATATTGTTTGGGACATAAGCATGTATTCTATAACAAAAAAAAAACACCCGATAATAATCTTATTCGATTTGAATAATAAGCGCTTCACTGAAAACCACTTTAATTTCATACTATAGATAGCACAAACGACGTAATCTCAGGTATACATAAATGTACACCCGCGGTTATATTATGCAACCGTGGAACTTGTTCAACACTACGCTAGATGTATTCGCAACCAATAAGATATAATATAACAGTTAACCTAATTTTATCAAGCAACATTGTAATTCCAAGAATTTAACACATATAAACAAAGAATTCAATCGAATTCGATTTACCAATTTTTAAATTAACTGAAACATCCATTGCTTCATTTATGTTCCAAGGAGATTATTGGAAGCTGTTTTTAATGTTTTTCAATAGCCTCTATTGTAAATTGTACAACAGAGTGATGTGTTAAATTCACGCTTCGTTGAATCGACACGATTCGCAATTAATTAGATTTTCCTCTTTTCACTCAAATTCAATGTAGAGGAGAGCTTAGTCACGTTTTCGCTTGATACTAAAAGCTTTGCGCGCATTCACTGCGTATAAAGCTATTATTCCCTTCAACAATGAAGTAACAAAAATTTAATTTCTTTTCATTCGGTTTAATTCAGTTGTAATTTGTTTCGTCGAATTGTGTCGGTTAATTAATGGTAAAGGTATTTATTACATGCGGATCTTTAATTTGCGTGTAAAAAAAAATTCAATTGATAAAAATAGAAGAATCATTATTCCAAATGGTAACATAGAATATTTGACAGAAATGTTTTTAAACGAATTGCTATTGAACCAAATTGTTTAATTGCCATTTGACTATATAAAGTTCCACACAACAGAATTGCCATTAAACCCAACTGTCATTGAACCGATATCTGGGACGTCTTTTAACAATTCTAAATTACTCGCGCAAGGATCAAAATACCGATCCTTGATTCCTACTGAAGAACAAATTGAACAAATCGAAAATTGTGAGACTAAAATCTATGGTACTTTATGAAAAAGAGATCCCATGAGTCGATCTTGATCGTCCTGAGGTGGATCTCGTGATTCGATCGACTTTCACGACGGGACTACTAATTACGACGTTGATTGCCTCCCCTCTTCTCGAAGGGCCTCTTTTTGGACATGTTTAATTCCGAGGAAGGACATAAAGAAGCAACAAGGCGCCCTCGTGGTTTCAGTCGAACAAAAAGTTAAATTAATTCCTCAATCCAGACAACTCTTTTATTTTCGTCTAGCGGCCCATCGAGAGCAGTATGTGCAGCTGCTTCTCAGAAGAAGGATCTTCCCTCTCGGTCGGTAATCTCCAGAGCGAACGAAGTATCGTATCGCCGCGCGGCGGTAAAGCCGTTCCTTCTATCCTTTTTATTATTTTACTGATTTCTGCCCACCGGCGGTTATCTCCCGAGTTGCAATTCGTCTGCGTCTTTATGTCTTCGAATTATAGACACGATCGCAATTATTCCATTGGATCGATTCGATTTAACTGCCTCTAACGAATAACGAACGATTCAAGCCATCTCTGTAATTCAATCTGCGAACGCTAAGCTGATTATTACCTGGCATTTAATATTAAACTGAGAGTTGGTATTTCATTTTTTTTAAGTATGGTACATATGTGCAAAATAAGTTGATATATTATTTCAAGAACACCTCATTTTCCCCTCAGGTTTAAAAACAAATTTTATACCTTTGAATATTGTTTTTTACAGATAAAAGTTGCTCTTGTATAAATACAGAAACTCGCTAATCACTATTCCAGGATTAAAAGATATGCATATATAGCTTTTAATGCAATCTGATCTGATTTCCAGAGACTTTTGTCGAGGTGATTGCCTTTCGAGTAATGTCACTTTCCACGGACGTTATCTTTCATGCTGAGGTTAGAATTTCTTATCATCACTGATATAATTCGTGTCAATATTTTACTTCATCAATTCGAAGAATTTCAAAGTTTCCCTAAGCGTGAAAAATAATATATACTCGACATTGTCGAGGAAAAAGAATAAACCGCCGAAAAATATATGAATAATGATAAATGAAAATCCACTGAAACGTAATTATACTGTAGAATATTTTCTTTTTTTTTATTCTCAATTATAATATATTTTCATTTTTACAAAAATGTACATTGCTTATAAAATATAGAACAATTGTTGACAAAACAAAAAAAGTTAGAATGTTTCCTCCCTATAAATTTTTAATATTACATAAAATATTAGAAAATATAACTCTTGTCATTTAATAAACAATTGAGTTCTTTTGAAAAAGAAAATTCGAAACTCGTTTGCTAGACAACATTCTGAAAAGATATGTTTAAAGGCATTGGAGCAGGACATTCGGCAATCGTTCTGTCGACACAAACCGCTGCTTTGTAAATAGGCCACTTTTGAAAGCAATACAAAGTTCACAGAGAGGTTAAAAGAGTCAACAATGAGTACGAGAATACAATAATTCATATGCCGTTGTTTGTCTAGCGGAGGAATGTATATTTAAACCAGAATGCAATCTATAAATCCAGTGCCGCAGAAAGAAAAAAAAATTCGTACAACTTAAAAAAGAAGATACAAAAGTTGGGATTCAAAAATATGTTGAATAGGTATTAATTTCTCATTTCTTGTCAGCAGATATAATGAGGTTCATAATGTCCATTCGAACTTTCATTTTATTCGACACTTTTCTCAAACTAGGAAGAATACTCATGACAAAATGATAATCATCATCTTCAACGATATCATTTGTTTTCTTTTTAATTGGTGAAATATCTTTTGGATCCACTTTAATTTCAGCTAATTTTGCCGTTCTTTTTCTATTAGCTTCATTGTCAGTGCAAGTATATGCCATTGGATCGGAAAGAATAGAAATTTTTCGTGGAACAATTTGAAAATTTCCAAATGTATAAGGAATGTCACTAACGGCAGTTTGTGTATCATTCTTTTCTGGCGATGGTGATGGCGATTGTTTCAAAATAAAAGTATCGCCTTCTTCAATAGTCTCTTCAATGATTTCATCATCTTCTGTTTCATCGATGAAACTTTTTCTTGCATCCATTGTATCTTTAAGAAATAACATCTTATCGAAATAGGGCCATTTTGATACGTACGGTTCGCTTTCGGTTGATAGTTTTAAAATTTTTCTCATTTCTCTCCTGAATGTATCACGTACACATGCCCATTTCTTCTTTAATTCCTCATCTAAAAAACAAAATGATTTTCAATTTCTCATTTTTTAAATCACAAAACAAGTTAAATTAAAATAGAAGAATTATCATAACATTTAGTATATCTAAGAAACAAAATTTTGAATTTACAAATATTTTTCAAATTGTCCAATAACTTTCTATAAATATAAAAACAATATAATATATTGACATAGAAGCCTAATTCTCTAAATCTGAATTAGTTAAAAATAATAGTAAATTATTTGCAAATTTGTAGAAATATTACTAACATTTCGCCATCAAATTATTTACTTTTTACTACTAATTCATATTTAGAAATAATGATCAATTCAAATTAAAATATCTATTTTTCAATTCTTCTAGTTTAAAAATAATTTATACCCATTAAGGAATATTAAAATTGAGGTTATGTTGATAAAATCAAAGAGAATGGACTTGAGAAAAGTAATTCTACACTAATGTTTCATAATGGCTTACCCGTCATATGAAACTCCGTGGCTAGTTCAATCCAGGCTTGTTGCTTTTGCAGACCACTTCGATAATCTACATGCTTATGGTTCCAGATAATGGGTCGTTCATACATCATACGTATAAGCTTATCCTTGTTGATTGACATTTTCGATATTTCAATTTTCTTATACTGCACTTTTTAATAACAAAATGATTTCAATCTGTAGTTTCTGGAATATGTTTTCACGGCGTCTATTTTCTGACACGTATACCGTGATAAAATTTACGTCAGAACGTTTTCCACTGGCGTTTGGCGTCGTTCAGACAGATCCGTATGCGAGCCGACGCAATCCGAATGCCTACGGTTAGACCCGACGTTTTACGGTTTCGTTCGAGAAACCTCGAATGGTCCCGAATCACGTGTACGTCCACACAAGAGTAAAATTCCAACGATCGCAGACAACAAACGGATACCTGGATTCAATATTATGAACGTTTCAGAATTCTTTTACGTTCTTGCGGAAATGATATTAGAATTCAATCTCGCACGTATCACGAATTTATTAATTGCATTCTTGTTTATAAAAATTTTTTACATATAAAAATGTTGATAATGAGAAATTTTGTCAATTTTACGGAGAAGAAAAACAAACATTATTTTTATTTTTAAAGGAATATTTAACCAAATGTTCCTTTAGCAGAATTTCTACAGAACCGAATTTTTAGTTAATAAACTCTCTACTTAGTTCAATTTCATCTTATAATCATGGTCTTATTTTTATTTACGGTCTAACCATCATTTAACATTTTTGTTATTACAGCTTAATTTTTATTTAATATATTTTTATCTGTACAACTTCTATTTCCTGAATTCTAATCACATTTATATTACAAAGAAATGATATTTGTACCTATTAAAAGTATAGCTATCGTTCAGAAGCAGATTATTAATTTATTGATTTAAGTTAATATTTAATAAAACAATTATTATTCACAACGGTTCAATGCCTCTACATATGAAGTTTAAAAGTTACAGCTGCCATTAGACAAAACTTTTTCATCAATAGATAAGAGACAGTTGCAGTCTGACAAGTAATCACGATTTTTATATATTTATGAATGTGAGTTTTATCCAGAGAGAATTTTTTCTCTGTTTTGTAATAATATAGGTAGTAAATTTCAGTCTCAAATATCCAAATTATTATAATTCTGGTATCATCAGTGGTGGAGATAAGGTTCAGTCAGACAGAACTTTCTTAATATTTTGTACGTGTCAGTGTAGTAAAATATTTTAGTCAGAATTTTGGTGTCAGTAGTAAAAGTCAATTTCCGTCAGACGAGATTTCAATTTCTATCAAGTTTGTCATTAATATAGTATAAGGCAGTTACGGTCAGACAAAATTTTTGATGCGACGCTAGTTTATCAACGGACTGAAACAATTTGTTTCCGTTTTTCTTCCCCTTTCGTTTATAAAAGATTGCTAACCTGAAGTACAAAGCAGAACAGAATTGAAGATTTCAACCGAAAGATCCTTAAAAACCACACAAATATTTCCTTAACCGCACTTGTTGATATACACAAAGAGAAACAGAATCTTTTATCAACATACACCATACGGATTTTCCGCCCTAAGCAATAAAATTCCTGATGCAAAGATCAGAGAAAACGAGAGGAAACACAATTTTACAAATGAAAGACAGCATCCTAAACAATCAGAGAATTCGCTGGATGTTTGCTCGGACAGATGGAACTTCTGTCAAACGATTGCTAAATAGCAATTCTATGTTAAATTAATTCGGCTAAATTCGAACAAAGTTGGTAAAATCAAAGTACTTCCCTGAAGTTCTCCGAGCGGGAGCAAACAGAGATTTCATCAAAAAGAAAAATAATTTGAACAACTCTGGGATATTTATATTGGAGTTTTATTTATAAATCTAAGCAGGACAGAAAAATTCATTCGAGTAGGTATCGACTCATAAAAATAGAAAGCACATCTTTACATTGTCGTCATCAGTTCTGTACTCGTGGAGGGCATTCCTCTCGATCGCATAACCTAACCTTACCTAACTCAACGTAATGCAGGATCGTATACAATATACATGCATATATATATGTATATCTGGAACTTGAATCGCCTAAGAACCTCTCTAACTTGTTCGCTATAACGTCGACGTGGCGAATCGAAATTAATGCATCGCTTATATATCGTGGGTCGTTGACTGTTCCTAGAAATCTTACGGTACTCTATTAAAACACGAGTTGCGAGTAATGTAACTTTCGTATATACTATAGGCGGAATTTGTTTGCATCCAGTGGCGGATATCGATTGGACTCGTTCCATTTATAACTTGGAAGCCAAGGTCTTCGGCTTTGAGGCCATCACGCTCTTTCTACTGAACCCACATTTCCTCACGCTTTTCATTTTCCGACAACAGGCGCAAACGAAATTTCAAATTTATTCTCATCTGATGTATTTCATTTTATTATATCATAAAAAAATTTCATTCAACATTTCGAAAGAAAATTAATGATTTAGTGTCGAGGTGACATCTTAAAAGCAAACTTCATCAGACATTATAAAAGGGGGATTTTCAGTTCCAACATGAAAATAGATATCCGGCTGATGAATCTAATGCACAACGTTCTTTTTTTGTTCCAAAATCTTACATCTACAGGCAATTTGCAGTTTGAAGATTAACCTTACATTGAAGGTCAAATTTATTTCAGATACATCTTAAAATAAGATTTTTTTTACTGTGATGGTCATTGGAGAAGATTGTTTGTGCAACAAATACTTATTTTTATAGATGTTTTGTCAATTTTTTCGTTAATAAGGAAAATTTTGATTTTATTTTTTGTTTCAAAAGAAGAAAAATTGATAGATATTAACATCAACTATTCGCTATTGGTTAAAAAACATTCTATATTAAATTTCAAATTGAACTCATCCCAAGGTTTTTGATATGATCTATAAAGCAAGTCAGTGATTTTAATTAATTACTTTTTCCATTTGTATACTCGATGGAAGTTTAAATTAATCTC
The DNA here is from genome assembly GCA_001855655.1 of Leptopilina clavipes. Taxonomy (NCBI): domain Eukaryota; kingdom Metazoa; phylum Arthropoda; class Insecta; order Hymenoptera; family Figitidae; genus Leptopilina; species Leptopilina clavipes. Next base: position 9,206 of record JUFY01023006.1, on the reverse strand, counting down.
GATCATTTATATTACTGGCTCTATATTAATTCTTTAAATATTTTCATATCCCTTCTTCCTTTTCAACTCACTCGAGTCATTAGTAATAAAACTCCTGGCCGAGTGAATGACCTCTGAAATAAAATTGATCTTCATTGTTTGAATGCAATCTGCCTTCTCTTTTTATAAAAAAAAAAAATATGTGATATCTAAAAAATAACACACGGAGACTGCGAATTCACAATGCGGAATATATATAGTATATACAGACTCCTGTATTTGTAAACAAATGAAAATATTTAGTTTACACCAACATTGTTGACTAAACTGTTTACATTAAATGGTAAAGAATTCTGTTTAATTCTTTTGTTCCATAAATATTGTATTCTTGTGGAAACAAATATTGTATAATTCTTATTTGGAATATAATCACTTCTCTAAATGTCCGAAAGAAGACAATAATAATCAGCAAAATCTTCTACAAATTTTGGAAATTTCAGTGAACAAATGAGAAAAATTGAACTACTTTCATTCACAAAAAAAATTTTGAGGAATAATTAAACAAAGTGTGTTAGAGATCTCTAAAAGATAAAAGCTTCTTTTCTCATAAGGAAAGGTAAACCTTACAAGGCTTTTCGTTTCACTGTCTTGGTAATATTTATACAAAAGATGGGTACTCTTTTGCAAAGGAAGAGGAATTATTATACTCTCGTGTGGTCCTCTTTCTTTGCACTCTCAACTACATGTTTCTGTGAAATCCACTTCTTCATCTCTCTTTTCTCTTGGAATCACCGTAAAATAAGCATCAGTGTGTTCCGCTTCTCAAACTTCCAACTTATTTGCAAATTTGTGCTAATACAATAGCTGTAGATTTTAAATACTCTTTTCTCTCTCCAAATAAAATTATATTTTAAAAATAATTTACACTCTCGAAAGTAATAATGACTTGTTAAAAATAAATTTGAATTGTCTGATGATTTGAATTTTAAATTATATACACGTTCGACATTTTTTTTTTGTAATTTCAAAACCAAAGACTTAGACCTCATCTTCATTTAACATAACTGATTTTTGTAAGATTCTTAGAATAGACATAGGAACACAGCTGTGTGTAAGGCACATCTGTAGAAAAAAAAATGTGAACAACAAATATATGAGTGTTTATATTTCCTCTTGTTTGAAATCACTTTATCATTATGTGAGAATATGTAAAGCAATCTGTGAATGAATTTCATTGTTTTAATCGAAATAAATGAATGATTGTTAATAATGAAACGTCAGGAAATTAACTGAGAAGATAATTCACTCATTTACAAAGAACAATGAAAAGTACTACAATTTTTCTCAAAATAGATTAATTTTTTATTTTTAATTTTCCAAATAACGAGAGAATAAATTCAATTGTTCCTGATTTTCTGAGGAACAAAAGAAGATTTTTATATTCAAGGCTATAAAGAATTGTTGCAAGTTTCATATAAACTTTGATAGGACATTTGTTTACGAAATACCATTGTTTGTGATATATACAAAAAATGTCTCAGTTGTCAAACATGTTTCAAGGCATGAAAACAATTTGTAATTAAATGATTAATTAAACTATGAATTCACCTTTTATCTCTCGTTTAATTTCCTAGTTTTAGCTCCAAAACACAAAAGCGGAAAACACAGAGAAATATTCGGTATAACGCGTATCCTCCATTTAAAGTTTGGTTTCGCGAATCCGCGAATATCTGGTTTTAATAGAATGAATTCACAAGACACTCGATACTTTAATTTATTGATGAAACTTGTGGTGTTGTTAACGAGTCCACAAGGGCAAACACTCGCGCAAGGATTAAATTGTCCTTAAAGTAAATCAACAAGCAAAATTTAATTAAAATGTGGCAAAACGCCAGACGATCGCTCTGGCGTCTCGAGAAAACTAGAGAATTGAGCTCACGCCATTTGTTTTCATTTTATACCGACTGGTGGCGGTAGTGCCAGAGTTATATACTTCAACTTTTAAATCACAACATTCCTTTTGGTAATTTCAAATATTTTTTTCAGAAAAATTTCTTTAACGCTGCGCAATTTTTTTCGTGCATTTTAATTAACTATAAAGATATATCGTACTTGAAGAAAATTGTTAATTTTATATTTTTTAATCGATTTTACTAAAAGTTTGGCACGAATTTTTTTACCTATGGGGAAATTTATTAATATTGCAAAAACTGTTTGAAACTCTGCCTCTTTTATTTTAATATCTATAAAAACTTTTTTAATCGAAAGATATAGGTAGTAGAAAAGTTAGAAAAGAGATTCACGTGATGCAACGTGGGAGAGTATAGTATATAGAATTTAAAAATTTTTCTATATACTTTTCCCCCCCACGTTGTTGGACAGATGGTTGTAACACAGAGGAAGATTAATATTCCTATCTCACATGGTGGTAGGAATTTTCCCCCTAACAAATAGTGAATCGAAAGATATTAATATATCTATGAGGGTGAGGAAAACAGGTTTGACTCATATATTCAATTCAGAAGAAAATCAATATTTCGCTGTCGATGTTTAAAAATTGAGAAATTAACTAAGAGAGATCGTAAATCTTGAAACATTGAAGAAAAATAGTTGTTAAGCTACTCCTCTTACTTAATCCCTTTCTTTACGCTCATTCTATTTGATTGTCTCTAACTCAACTGGACCAACTCCTGGAATTTCATGTATATTATAGATTTAAAAAAGAAACCATCATCCTGCTGAGAATAATATATTTTCGAGAGGGTTCTATTTTTAGATGTATCTTCGTGATTTTTTGTTTTTTGACGACGAAGATATTATATATATATTTATATATTCCGTCTTCTCGTGGACTCTTGCGTCAAATTCAGGACGTCTGGCAACCGGACCATATACGGTTTCAGATGATTCACGATTCCTTTAACAAAGTTTTTGATTCGGCATGGTCAACATATGAATGTACGAAAACCTATACATATATATTTAATTTTCATTTCAAAAAGAAATACAGTAAGCAAAGCACGTCTATCGTGTAAGAGGAAGTTGCATTCCACGAAGCACGTCGATGAAATAAGCGCGTTGTGCCCATAGTACACGGGGACAAATGACATGTGTGCAAGAGGCGTGTGATAAAAAATGAATATAAAATGGAAAAGTGGAATAAGCCATAAGCAGTATAGTCTCTATTTCATATACTGACGATTGTATACGATTTATGTAAGCACATGCGATGGGCATCAGCGTGACATAAACGAGAAATAGAATTATACTTCTCTCTTTTAACTTTAATATCTACTTTAAAATTCTCGCGCTAGTTGAGTCGTTCGTTTCAAATACAAGGTATTATGTATCTTTCCATTTCATGAGATATATTTACCACACATACTCACATTGTTACATATAATTTACATTTCTCCAATAGTAGAAGGATTTGTTGAAAAATTATTTACTTTTTGTGATTTCGGAAAGTATTCAATTAACTAATATTCCATTAATTTACATTTTACAATATAAATGGTATATTACCTATTATTTTGTATCCGAATGATTATGACACTTCACTGAAAAATTCTTGAATGCGCAAAATTTTCCAACAATTATCCTGACAAAAGAATTTTCAATGAGTAAATGTAATTTGAAAAATTATGGTGAAAAATAATCGTTTTAAAAAAATTATTGATCCATCAGAATGGAATTGTAGGTGTGATATGACGTCAAGAGCAAACATTTTTAACCAAGACTCAGAAATCGAAATTTACTAAATCTACCTAAAGAATATTTTACCAGAGACCTATTTTACGAAACTAATGACAAAAATTTGCGGCATTTCGATATAGATACAATTTTATAAATACAAGGCAAAACAAATATAATGTGGTAAAAGAAAGGGAAAAATCACAAACTGACAAAGTGGATAAACAATCAAAAATCAAGAATTTGAAAATTATTGACTTTTGATAAGAGCAAAACTTAATAATAGGACAATACCTTTCCAAACTGAAATAAAAAATTAATAACATCCTACTCTTATTTAATTAAATTAATAAAATAGGAAATAAATAAAAAATTTAGTTAAAATTAAATATTTTTAATTTTTCAATTAAAGATTATTTAACTTAAAAAATTATAAATAAAGAAGCTATTGTAGTGAAATATGCAATCAACAGAAAATCAAATTCATGAATTTTTACAAAAGTTAGTTATACAAAAAGGTTAAAATATACTTCTAGAAATAAAAGACAATTAAAGATAAGGAAGTTTTTTCCTTACTGAAAAAATCTATTCTCGGCTTTAAAATACAACGAATTGGAAATAAATTTGAAATTTTTAAATTAGCAGTATTTAATTATTAATAATGAATCAGATACGAGCCAAGAAGAGATTCCTAATCTAAGCATTGAACACAATATGCATCCACTCACTAACAAAATCAATTTTTATATGAGACTAAAGTTTTGAACGTGCAAATGCATTGCTTTTCAATATTGATTCAATTAGTGGTCACTAAGTGATTTTTCAAGTTTATTACAACCTGCTCCAGCCACATCTCTGAAGACAGGAGGGACTCACCGGTGTTGAACTCTCTCTCACCACCGAATGTCAAAATCGTCTCACTTGGAACGGTGTCTTCCTGTTCTTTAGCCCTAAAAATACAAAGAAAAATAAGTATCGATTCAATGGATAAAGAAAAAATATATCGATTAATCTTTATATTTATTAATTACGAATAAAATGAAACTTTCGTAAATAATAATTATTCATGAAAAAGTACCTCAGTTAGAAGTGGGAGATGCCCGATTGGAATCCTTCCAAATCCACGTATCACTACCGCACTGACTTGAAATTTTTTAAGAAACACTTTTAACAAATTTAAAAAAAAAATCCAAATTTTTAACAAAATTAGTACTTGAAGACCCGCACTGGATTTAATTTTAAGTTACTGAATATTTCATAAATAAACCGCACTGACGTTAACTATTTCCATCAACATAACCACGATTTAAATTCACGATGGCGCAATCAAAACGTAAAAGTTACTCTTTTTAGATATCATCTAACTTTATGTATTATTCGAATTTCTTATCATTAGGCGAATTATATCTATTTCTTCCTTTGATGATCCTGAAAAAATACAATTAATTAATAACAAAAATTTACAGAAATAATTATTTATTGTTTGAAAAAAAAGAAAAAGCTCTTTTTACTTGATTTTTATTAATTTCAATAATTATTTTTCTTCCTTTAATTTTAATAATAAAAAAAATTCTATGTAATATTCGAATATGCGTTTAAGAATCGAAATGGCAACACACGAAAGTGAAATTCCCTAACATCGTATCCAGAGGTTTCTCTGTGTTCGTTTAGGGAGATCCCTTCTTTTCCGAGACGATCAATTGTGTTTATTATATAAATTAAAATTAATATTTACCAAAATATCCATTCTTCAAAGTCAATGTGATTTTCTTTATGCTAAATCACTCTTGGAAATTGTTCAATAGAACTTCGATTGGAATTTTCAAGTCAAAAACATTTGAAAAACAATTCTACGAGATCGACTTCTTTTGTTCTTCAGAGATCACCATATACGATTTTTTGATAAGAACGATGAGAGATTCTGAAAATTAAATAATTTTTATTATCCATATTTTCCAATTTATTAATAAATCGTAATAAAGGGCGAAATTAATCATTACTATTAAGCAATAATCACGATTTACGATACTAATTTTGATAATTTCCTAATGTACTAAAAAAACAAATGAAACCTTTTCTAACCTCACTTTTAACTACTTGTTACATGTCCATGGTATCACGATTTCATGATCTCATATTGAATTTCATGAATTACAACCTATATCAACATGATTGAAAACAATGGCATTGTTTCGGAAATATAAAAATTTAACCACAAACTGCATAAAACATTTCTTAATTAAAGTAAACAAATTAGTAAAGATAGGTAGGAAGGTAGAGGAAAACCGGAAAGTTGGTTTAAAACGAATACAAGTTTTTGTTTATTTATTGAGAATGTTTGGGAATATATTTTTATTATATAGCTTACCATAATCTTAAATTATGCTGCTCCTTTCAAGAGATGATACACCAAGTGGTTTCGATCTGTAAAACGTCTAGTAGCTTCGACGACCATCAAACGAGAAAAGGCAATATTGAAATTTGTAACAATTATATTAGTCAGTTCGACGCCATATTGTGAAATTGGAGTGATTTGCACTATAGCAATCTTTTGTTCCTTTGTTGTGTATGACCTACAATTTGGTTAATAAACATAATTATTTTGATCCTTTCGGCATAATAAATGATTAAAACACAAAATCTTCTTAAAAAAACAAGAAAATCTTACCGATTCGATGAATAAATGAGGACGATATAGAGGAAAGACACACTTCCAAAAAATACTTCACGAAGACTGACTTGCAGAAATCCTTTACTTTGATTGGTGGAAAGTATGCTTGATGTGTGATGGGAAATTTATAAGGAGAAATTGTAATTACAATGTTGTTAAACAATCTCGATGATTATATTTAATTATCTTTCATTGTTAAAAAAATAAAACACTTTATACCATATTCTTAATTATTAAATTTTGTCAAAGAGGAATATATTTATTACTGCAAATTGTTGTTTTGACTAGTATAGTTACATCATGTTGCGCAAAGGGAACAGTTTTCTATAATAAATAAAAGGCTTTCTGCTATTATTATTTACTGCAAAGTGTTTTCAGCAAGTGACGGTTATCCTCTTTATCGTCTTTATTTATTCATTGAATCGGTAAAATTTTGTTGTTTTTTAAGAAGATTTTGTGTTTCAATAATTTATTATGCCGAGTGGAACAAAATGATTATGTACAGTAACAGTATTTTACGTCATGTGCAACAAAGGAACAAGAGAATTCTCTAGTGTAATCAATGTAATTTTTGCAAAATGGCGTCGTTATAACAAATACGTTTATTGCAATTTTTAACATCCATTTTCGTCGTTCCAAAAACCACAAAAAGAAACAGCAAAAGAAGACTTTTCTCGGTTGGTGGTTGTCGAGATTCCTGGATTTTGTTGATCAAGGCCCCTGTGGTATGGAAGCTCATCTCTTGGAAGGACACGGAGATAGCACTCATGGTAATAAATAAAAATACATTTTCCATAAATAAACTAGAAATTCCTAATGTTTTGTACTAACTTTCTATTATTTCTTTCTGCAGTGGAACTCCCTTTGTATTTACCAACAAAAGTGAGGTTAGAAAATGTTTTGTCATTTTTTCTCATTTTTTGTGTGCAGTAATAGGACAATTTTTGGTAATGATGTCATAGATGGTGATAATTGTCTAATAATAATATTGAATTTCTCTCTGGAATATGATTTTTTATCAGGTAAAAAGTTATTTGATTATAAGTTCCATTGTCTTTCGATTTTAGAACTTTTATACATAAACATGCACTACTTTTTTGAAATTAATTTTGCATTTACATTAAAGTCAATAGACATTTTTAATTAAAATTTTTTTTCCAGCTTCCTTCATGGTTTTCAACATAAAATATCATGATGTGAACAACAAAAGAAGTCGATCTCCTTCAAAAATTGTTTTTTATCATGAAAATTGGAATCGGAAACCAGTGGAACAATCTCCAAGTGTTAGTTGCCATAAAGAAAATTACATCAACCTTTAAAGCTGACTATTTTGGTAAATATTAATATTAACACAAATGAAAATTATAATCACAATTGATCATCTGAGAAAAAAGGGGATCTCCCTGATCTAACACTGCGAACGCTTATAGCCGCACGACTATAGGGAATTTCAATTTTGTGTATTGCCCGTTCTGTTCCAAATCATATTTAAACATTACATTAAATTGTTTTTATTTTGTAACTTAATTCAGAATAAAATAATTATTAAATTTAAAAACGGTTGAGTAGAAAAATATTTTTTTGTATTTTTTAAAACATTGATTAAAAATTGCCATTTCTGTAATTCTTTGTTTTTACTGAAGTCAATTTTTTTAGAATCATCGAAGAAAAAAGTGGAATACAATTCGCCAAAACGTGTAAATCCTTATCGAAGTCCAGCGGAACAATCTCAAAAAATTACTTGGCAGAAAGGAAAAGTCATGGACCTTCAAAAATTATTATTTTGGTAAATATACATGTTAACGCAAACGAAAATTATAAGAAACACAATATTGATCGTTTCAGAAAAAAGATTATCTCTTTACACCAATACTGGTGATCATAGGGAATTTCAATTTTGTATGTTGCTCTTACTGTTCTTACGCATATTTTAATATTACATTAAATTGTTTGTGTACCAACAATTTTTAAAACACTGGAAAATTACTATTTTTGTAATATTCTGATTTTTAAGAAATTTTATTTTTGCAGGTTTAGCAGAAGAAGAAAAAAGGCTGCACTTCAATATGTAATAAGAAAAATCCAGAATGTGAAAACTTATGTTCTAATGATTCCATTGCAGCGCCTTTTATTCTCGAAGGTAAAAAAAGTCATTTGTTAATGTTTTTGATGAATTGGTTTTATTTTCTCATGATTGATAGTGTAATATGAAATTACATTTCCTAGACTTGTTATTATGTATCTATATTTTACAAGTTTGTAAATTTTTTATTGCAATTTCATACCTTACAAATAAGTTGGAAATTGTAAGTTGCTTTAAATAATGTTTTTTCCTTTATTCTCGGGTTACCTATTTTTATTTATTTCTATGTTTTCAGAACTGAAAAATAGTGAGGTTAAAAAGAAAACGCCGATCCAGATGAGGTGAAAATTTGCAATTGGTGAGTACTTTTTGTCTAGAATAATTAAAATCTTTTTGTTTACGAATTTATAAATTACTGTTATCTTGTATCTTCATTTTGAAAAACGTATCCACCGATCTTTGGTGGATGTTAGGATTTCGGATTTTAAATTGACATCGATTTCTAAATTCTTTAAATGATCTTTCAGAAATTGGTGTTTGTCAAGCGATTGACATATATTATTTTTCACATAACTAGGTTGAGTTCTTTAAATTGAAGTATATTAAAATTTTTTTTTTTATTTATTTATTTAACAAATTCAAATTTAGTTTATTTCAAATTTTATTATTATTGTTACAAATATTAATGCATTTTTATAATTTTAATTAAATTTTGTATATTTATTTATTGTGAATTGTTGTTTTGACTAGTGTTGTCATATGTATATTTATTTCCGGTTG